>JAOEHX010008195.1:14746-25645 GCA_025448015.1 Bolborhynchus lineola
GAGGAGAAACAAAACAAGAAGGTTGGAGAGGGGAGAGAGAAACAACAGTCGATTAATTACTTAACTGAATGCAGCAAATACACCCCCATGACATTTTAGAACTGCTCCTCAGCCTCATCTTTCCTGTCATTTTTCATCCTGTAGCTATAACTGCTGATGGAGACAGTAAATCTTGGGGTCCCCCCCCAAAATGCCACACTGTGATTTCTTTTCAAGTCCTGCAAGCAAAATCCACCATGTAAATCCCCCATTCACCCAAGATATTGGCAGGATCATCATTATTTTCATCATGTAAATGAACGAGACAGGAAAAGTACATTTAATAAAGGGCTTTCATTTTCTTTTCTAAGGAAAAACCTTAATATTATCCCCAGGTTTACTATATGTAAGTATTTTGCCCTTTATAATAATGAAATTTCTCTGCCCAGTTTGCTCAGGGGCCCAATGCTCAGGAGATCCAGAGAAAACCAGTGGAAAACAGGTTTCCTTTTCATATTGCTGGATTGTGCTAAGCACAGGGCACATGCTGGGCAGTAACAGCAGCTGCTCAAAGCCACAGTTATCTTGTGTATTATTACATCAAATCTGTCCTCCTACTCTCTTTCCCATGTTGGGGGAGAGAAGGGACAAGAACTGCTGGCTCCTCTCTTTTGAGAGCAAAGTAAGCCTTTGTATGAACTGGGGCAGTCCTTCCTGAACTGTTGACTCCTTTCCAGAAGGGTGGTGGTTGTTGCAAAGCTTTCCAGTCACTCCTTGTATCAGCTCCCAATCAGATACTTGCACATCTCAGTTCCCAAGGTTAAACTCCTCCTGAATTGTACACTGATTTGGTACTTTTAGAGAGATGATGTGCTTGGAGTTTTTCAGGGTCACCACTCTTAATATTATGGAAGCAGATTCCTGCGAGCTTGTTCTAGCAAACATAAAAATTACAGAGATGGAAATGCAGCTGTAACAAAGAGGAAAAGAAATCAGCCTTCTTGAACCAAAACTGTCTCCTAGGTGTCACATAGTACCTTTGAAGTGTATTTGTATTGTCTGAGGGAAATGAGTTGTTCAGCACCAGTTCACCTTCTGAATAGTACTATTTAAAGAAAGAAACATAGTGAGCTTGTAGTCCCTGTTCCCAAGAAGCAACTCAGAGCAACAGCCCCTGTTATTCCTGTCTCTTGCTTGAGGCTGGAAGGTTGCTTTTCTCTCCTTTCTTTTCTTAATTTAAACTTCCTTTCTTTAATTCTGGTGTTCTACCCACTACGTCTATGAATAACTCACCATACCTATGAATACCTCTCTATACCTATGAATAACTCACTGTACCCATGGATAACTCTCTATCCTATGATAAATATCTATTCTATGTCTATGAATAACTCAGTATCTTTCCTTTCTCAGACACACAATGAAAATACAATGTGGGGACAAATCTCAGATCCTCACTGTACTCTGCAATGAGGCAGAGCAGCAGTTTTTCAGGTCTTGTGATGAAGTCACTTCTACCTTAAAGAACCTTCCAGCTTGCAATGTGGTTGTCAAAACACAGACAGTGTGGTATCAGAGTGTTCACAGTGTGTAAATCCCATCAAATGCACAATCTCTGGGGTCCTTATACAGAACACTAAAACTTCTTAAAGTTTTCACAAAGGAAGAACACCTACACCAGGACAAAAGCATTCAAGAGAAGCTGGAGGTAAACAAAGGTGAAGCAAAAATCAAGTGACAGAAGGTGAAGTCAAGTGACAGAAGTGTGACTAAACCTAACGATATTAGAAGTACACTGTTTGGTTTGACACTAACAAACCCAACAGTTGTGGTTTCCTTACACAAATATATGGGTTTAATATTTACATGCACACTGGATGCACACTGTTCTTGCCACACTGCTGTAGTTGATGTTTGGCAGCATCTTTCATCTCAGTTCAGAATAACCACTCAGAAAACCCAGTAATTAAGATGTGACAAAATGGCATAAAGAGGAAAGATTTGGGAGCTGAATATGGTCAGACAAACCCTTACTGGTTGCCTCATTTGTATTCTCAGAAGAGATGGGATCTGGCACAGCTAAAGTTTGCCTCATAATTCACATGTCTTACAAGAGAAGTCAGCTTTACCCTGAAACACTCGAAATTCAGAGTGTTGATATTCTGCGTAAATTGTGCACATATTGGTACAACTGCGGCCAAAAAACTGAAGTCATTGACTACTGCAGTAGCCAACACATGAATCTCATCTTACTGCATCCAAAACCAATGACCTTGCACAGCTCCAGGCCCTACCCCTGCACAACACCCTCAGACACTGCAGTTTTTCCTACGTTTCACCCCGAAATTTCTGCTTATAATTGTTTGACTATGAATTCTGGTCATTCATATTAATCTGATGAAGAAAGGGAAGTGAATTTATCTTTGCCTAACACATTAGATATGAAAAGAATGGGTTCTGTTGACAAATTTATCAGAACAGCAAATTCCTGTGCCCAAGATGTGATTATATTGAAGCAGCTGTAATTGCAACAGGTCATATAAAAATGTATTGAATAGCTATGACTCTTCCAGAGAAGAGATGGAAAGGACAGTTACAAGGGATTACTTTTAAGCTATTTTAAAATGAAGTTCAAAACTGTTGGTTACATAGAGGCAGTAAGAGGAAAAGAAGATATGGAGACATAAAGCCCAGAACTTGTTATTAGATGGCTTATTCTTTCAGATAGGCCACAGGAAGCTATTTTCATGTACAGTCATTATCAAGAGATTATTATGGAGGGCATTATCACTCGAAGGCAACCTCACTGCAGAGGAGGTGTCTACCCATTTAAATAGGTCCACCAGCTGTGAACAGAGTGGGTAGTGTGGAAACACTAGAAGAGCTTCAGTGTTGCTTTGTGGTGTTGGATAGCACAAAGCACATTTTCCCTCCATTAGGCATCATCAGTTAGTGTGACAAGCAGGAGGCCTGCTCTGCAGTACTATGGGCTTTGTTTAAAAGGCTGAAAACAGCAAACTGCCTGCTCACTGCAGGATGCCTTCCTCCACAGCAGCACAGCAGTTATGCTGCTGAATCGGCTGAATCAGCTTATGCAGTGTACAACTGAGGATGTGGACAGACTTAGAAGTCAGGAAGTGTATGTGGCAGACAGATACTCCTCAGAGAAGCTGGGCACTCGCTTGCATCAGAGAGCAGATCCAGGGCCAGGTTTCAAGAAGGAAAACTTTCTATGGACTCAAAGGGACCGTGGTGGTTTTCACTCCTGGACTGAAAATAGTGCTGGCAAACTGCACAAGAGACTGATGCTTACGCTCATATTGCTGGTGATTCACTAGTACAAAACAATTTTAAGCTCAGCTTAATTGGTCAATTAAACCGTCTCTACAGTTGCTTTTGCATCATCAAAGCAGAATAAAGCAGCTGGAAGATACAAGGGTTTCTGGTGTAAAACATCTGGTGTACCACTGGCCCTTGTAATTTCATGTGTAATAATGGTTCAGCACTACTAGCCCAAAATAAAATAGTCTCCCTTTTTTAAATTCAGTCTCAAAACATTACTACATAGTACCCCATGCCTTTTTATAGAAAAATGGAGGAAGAAAGACATTACATGAGTACGTGAGGACATGGAAAGAGAGATCCTTAAAAGAAGGGGAAAAGAAACATTTATGGTTCAGTATTCCATTGGGAAAAAAAAAAAGACTAATCCTCCTATTGCATGTTTTTGTTAAAATGTGATGAAAAGAAGGGGGTGCAACATTTTTCTTCTCCTTTGTCGCGCCCAACTTCTGCTGTCCTATTCAAATGCTGAGTGAAAATATTACGATTACTTTCTATCCATTCCTTGAGAGCTTTAAAGACATAAATTCATTTTCCAAAGGTCTGCCTGAAACCAGGAACTATTCCTCACTCCATTTTGCATCTTGCAGATCAGGAAGCCACGAAGATTTAAAGCCAAAAATCTCAAAAGGTAGCAGTAGTTTTCCATGGTCAGGTAAGAGAACCTCAGACCTTCATCTGTTCGATGTGTTACACGTTTGTTCAACGCACTGCTTAACTGATCTCCATTTGCAGCCACGAGTGTGCAGTTTTCCTGCAGATTCAGCTGTACTCCTCTGGAATTGAGGTGGGACATGGTGAGAGGCTGCCTGCAGAATACTCTGTTTGCCAACCACCACCCAGAGCCCTGTGACAGAAGCAGAACACAGCTCTCCCCAGGCTCCAGAGCTCTCTTCTTGCCACCCCAGCCTCTTTCTCCACGCAACACTCTCATCTTCTGCAGTACCTGCAGCAGGGATCCCGCAGTGCACCAGTGCTTCCCTCTGCACTCGCTGTACTCCCTGAGGACACGTATCCTGCTCTCTAACTAGGGCAGGATCCCTGGGGAGAACAATATGCCATTGCTGAATTGTTACTAGTCACGTGTCCTGGGCAAACTGAGGGCAAACAACCAAGCTTCAATTGTTTCTGTGGGTTAACCCACAGCAGCCTTTTGTCAGTGCCCAACATTGGGCAAAGGCAAGAAAACTCATGATGAAAGAATGACCACTGATAAAAAGAAATTCTGTAAAAGAGATTGCATGGATCCACAGTTGAGAAATCAACTGGATTCACTGCGGTAGAGTTACTGGTCTACATCAGGAAGGGGAACGTACTTTACTGGTTATAGATTCTTCTCTACCAGCAATCCTGTTCCAGTGAGAGTTTTTTACTCACCTACTCCCCTAGGTCTATGTTTCAGTGGACCTCACACTCTGTGTTCAGCTCTTACCTCTTTTCTTTACTGTCCTCTCCAATACTGTTCTCCTTCCAGCTTATTTTTCCCAGAATAGTTCCACCTAAGGCCAACGTGTGCCATGGGAAATTTCAGCTTTAACAGTAACAACCTGACACAATTCTAACCAGCTGAAAACCTTCCAATGAAAACATCACCAAAAGCCTCAATTACAAAGCATTTACAAGCTCACCCTGTCCCCAGAGCACTGCTGCACACACATGCACAGCTATAACTACTAATTAGGAAAGAACATAACTGCTTATGTGACAGGAGCAGAGAAGACAACACTCACAGGTGTTTTACTGATGTATACATATTATTCTCCATCATATTAATACCTTGAGCACCATTTTAAATATTATCTAGTGAATTTGCATATTCCTGTCTTATTTTTAAGGACTAATTTTAAGTTGCATGAAAAGAGGTTCAAAAGAATGCAATGTACATTAAGAAACAAATGCCTTTGCGTGACATACCTCTCTTCAACTGAAACTTCCTTCAGCTGCTGATGTGGTTTTGTCCCTTCCATTTCTCGGATGCTTACTGCATAGATCTTTGTGGTATAGTCAATTGCTTTTTCTCTTGCAACATCACTATCATAACCTTAGGAGAATAAAACATAAAATAAAACAAACTACCCTTGTTTCACGGTGGAAGAGGAGAAAACAAGATCTGTACCAATAAAAGGAAGGAAACAAATCCTACCAAGCTCTCCCTACACTGAGCCTTAACACATGAACGTTTCTTGCCCACTTCAAGTTATTCCTGTGTGAGTCTAAATAAAAGCCATGCTTCATACAACCCTTTTTACCTCCATCTTCTTCTGCATCTGTGTCTGATTCTTCGCTATCAACCAGCTTACTCTCCTGAATGCCCAATAATTCTCTGGTCCAGATCATCAAAGCTGTATCAGCACCACCTACAGTCAGCAGCACAGAATCATTGTGCAACCACCGCACGTTGGTTACCTGTGCGCTGTGACCCACGTACTTCTTGAATTTTGCATGTTGGCCCTGTGTAGCACAAAGAATTCACATATTAGCAGCCTGACGTACCACAAACAGCGTCTTCCTTAACTCCTCTGTTTCTGCAGCATCTAATCACAGAAATATATGCATTTATTACCTTCACTGGATATGAAAAAAGCTTCACAAACCCAAAATCATCTCCTGTAGCTAATAGCGTTCCATCTTTTGTAAGGCTGGCTGCATTCACAACAGTCACGTCACTGTGCATGGGCCAGATTCCTTCACAAGTAGAACCGAGTACACATGTCCAGGTGTCCCACTCTATTTTCTCTACCTGCAATCAAAATATCCCCAGAAGATACCGTCTTAATACATCAAATGCACATTGGTTTCACACCTATATTTTTCTATGTTTGATATTAACTTCTTTTTAGTGGTTATAGACACTGTTCACTGCAGCTTATTCATACAAACTGCTTATCTTCATCAAAAGGCTTAAAACCTCAAATATTCCCAACTTTTCCAAGGTAAAGCATGATTTGGATATAAATCTCCTGAAAGATTTCCTGAGCTGCTAAACATTGGCAGTTTTGCACCAGAATTATGTGTCACAAATGATCCACATCATTAAATCCAGGCCATGCTCTTTAGAGAGGTTAGAACCTGGATGAACACTCATTACACAGAAAACCATGGCAGCGGTTGGAACAGGGCGAGATCTTAAGATCCTCTCCAACCCAAACCATTCTAAGATTCTATGATTCTATGAAAACAGGTGACTTTTCAGGAAAGGGGTTATGGAAAATGACTGCTATTAAACAATCAGCAATAAATTTAGAGATACAAGCAGAAGGCTTGCAAGTCCTACCATTTACAAAGGCTAGGAAAGATGCTATCCAGACTGATTAAATCTAATTCTATAGTATTTTAAAAGGAAAAGCTATACCATTTGAAGACAAAAAATGCTAATTTTCAACAGTCCTGAAAAATAAGTTTCACAGTAAAAGGATCCAATAAGCATAATTCGTACCTCAGCAATTCTTATAATATGCCTTTTCCCCCTTGGTGCTTCAAAAAATAGCTGTTCTTTGGCACCAGAATTGACTTGCAATAACTTTCCTGGGTATGAAATAAGAGTTCATTATGATTCTTATCCATTATTATGAATATTATGAACTTTCTTTTGATTGAGGGAAGAGATTTCTAGGGGTAAGCTAAAGCAGAGCCTTTGAATCACTCTCAGAAGAATCCTATACTCCTGATTCACTGCGGAAGTAGTATTTTATATATTATCCAGCATCCCTAAAAAATTACTGTCTTGCAGCAAATCATGTTCTGATAAAGAATATTTCGTTTGCGTTTTCATCACCATGATAATGAAAAGTAAAAACTATAAATGTATGTGCACTTAATTTTCATAATCATTCTGCAAGGCAGCTTTGCCAAAAGCTAAATGCACTGTAAGGTCCTGCTTTGCAGCGCTTGACTGGTATACAGTCCAGTTACACACCAAACTGTCCTTCCATATGAAGTTTACTATACTGATACAAAAGCTGTGATATTACAAAGGTAATCCTGAGTGCAATTGATTGTACCAATTGATTATCAGCTGATACGAGCTAGTGCAGTTCCAGCAATGCTCTATTTTCACTGGGCTTCTTGCCCTTTGTTACATGAGCTATATGTAGTCAGTCTGTTGGGATCACTGACAAACAGAAATGTAATATGCTATAGAAGCATCATGCCCTTCCTACCTGACCTGCATAACGCAGTTTATACAATTTAGTATATTAATCCTTCACATCTAGATGTTCAATTAGAGTTTCCAATGAATACCATAAAGGACACAAAGAATTCTCAGTTTTCTTATACTTTATATCTGCCCATGCATTACATCCAAGAACTGGCTGCTACAGGTAGTATCAGACAACTTGCTATTAGTACTTTACAACTGTCAGTAGTCAGATTATGAGGGTTTTAAGCAGGCACACGGTACCAGCTCAGCTGTAGCATGGTTTTCTATTTCTAGCTTAAGAATGGCACCCAGATCTGAATGAATCTGCAAGGAATTTAGCTCCTGCTGTGGGCAGTGAGGTTGCACCACACTTTGGGACTGGCACAACAAGGAAAGCAGGGCTCAGACACACAGGTGGTTCCACACAGAATCATATTAGGTCTGGGAAGGCTTATTTGCAAGAGTTCATTATCAATCCTGCTAGATGTAATTAGCTGTGACAATAAGGCTCTCTAACTTCATTGCAGTGATTGCCATGTAATGATCAGCAAAGAAGCAAGCAAATTGGACACCAGCAAATGTTAATTGCACTGAACCCATATGGTGCTTAACGTTGAAACATCATTTGCATTAGTAGTGACAGTTTATGCTAATAACTGGTACGAGAACAGCTTTCTGATATTCTGTTTCACAGGCATTTTAAATCTGTATCTCTGGTCAAACATTTTACCTCTCGAGTCCCAGTCAATGTGCGTGATGTAGCTGGATGCACCTTTACAAATGCCAACTCTTTTGCTGGTAAGCACATTGTAAATATCTACAAAATTATCATGGGAAGCCACAGCCAGGTACTTCCCTGATTCTGTAAAGAAGAGACACTGAGGTCATTAAAGCTGTACATGTTATAATTATTATTGTTATGCATTTTTACTACTGTAGAGCAACCAAATGGACCAGTCTGGGGTGGGCCCCATTATCCTGTGTTGCATACAACCATACAGAATTGTAAAGTATTTCAATGCAGCACACAGAAAGCCAGTCTGCCTTCTGAACATTCACTCTTTTGTCTAGAGGAGAAAAACAAACTCCAATATAAATGCTGCCCTTTCACCTTATCATCTGATTATACCTCGTGAAAACTTTATATCTGAGATCATTTCCTTTCTGTGGTGAAAAGAGACCATGTCTTCAACAGTGTCAGCATTTACCACCAGAAAACTCCCATCATTCAAGCCTACAGCCAAGGCTTTCCCATCGGGAGAAAAGGCACAGCATCGTCCACCTGCAGAAGGAAAGGGGAGGGAGGATCTTCAGGTTTGCAAACTTGGGAGTGAGAAAACCACCAATAAACTGCAACTGAAAGGTTTTTATATCAAGTACCTACCCTTTAAATAGATTTGCTGTTTATTAAAACCAATATATTATGTGATAGGAGGGCTATGATTAATGTTTTACTAAGCGGGAATGTACCTGCTGTGATTCGGTAAGACTTGGAATGGGTTTAGGTGCAAATACCCCCTTGCAGCTGTGTTCTAAACACACCAATGATGGCAAAAATCCAAAACTAAATGAAAGAACAGAAAGGATATCCAGATGGCAAATTCAAAGACTCATTATAGGCAGCATAACTACATGTCTTTTAGGAATACTACACTGAAAGCTTCTTCATTATACAACTGAATAATGGCTCCTGTCAGGTGAAACACATTTAAAACAGATGTACTACACTTCCTCCACTTACTTTTGGCCTCACCATTATTTCTGACAATACTCTGTCATACAGCTATCCTCCTCCATCCCTGAGTACACCTGACTCTGGCTTTCCTCATCCAACTAGAGATCCTGTGCTCTGAATCTGTCACTGAAAATGAAGCACGTTGAATTTCCACCAGAAAACTTCCTAAAGGATATTGATGAATAAATGAAATATGAGTAATTTTGGGAAGACAGCATTTCAGCACAGCTTGTCCAACTTTATACAGAGGAGAGGGCAGGAAAACTGTTCATTTTGAGAGAAGTTAGAATAACATGTAAAGTTCATGTTGCCACTGGATGTGCTCACCATGCAGAACATTTTACATTTGTCTTCAAAAGGAAACTTTTTAATGTCAGCAAAAATATATGCTAGCCTTAAATAAGTATTCTTAGGAAGGAAAATGGTTCCAAGGTCAAGTCATTCCACTTGGAATCCAATGAATATATATTAATTTTATTATCATCCATTATAATAGATTATCATCCTTTTTCTTTCTACCCTTTTCATTGACTTGACACATGCCAAAGACAATTCACTTCCTATGCTTCCAATTTCTTAGTGACTATGTCCTCTTCCCAGCTAATTAATGCCAGTGATGAGCACTGAAAGCAAGGATGGGACTGTTACAGGACCAGAGTGGCACCATGACTATGGCAGTGTATGGCCAAATGAGAATCACCTTTCTTGAGTTTCCTCACGGCCAGCATGCGGTGCTGGGATGAGAGCTCCCAGATTCGGAGTGTTTTATCATCGCTCACTGTTGCACAGACAGGCAAGAGAGGGTGAGCTGCCAAGCCCCAGACTTCTCCTTCCATATGTCCCTAAAGGAAATCATTGAATATGAGAGAAAACGATGTATTTGGATTTATGTAATACTTCACAAGTCTCGGGCAATAAGGCTTGCACCATCTCCTCTCAGGGACCTTCCGCAGTCAAAGAGACCTGACTGTTTGGTCTGTTTCCTCTGATAACCATCTAAAATATACTTTTCCATAATCTCCTCCACTGTTACTAGCTGTAAGTCCCATGCTTCTAACTCTCTCTCTTCCAGACCTGAAATGAACAAGAAATAGTGATGCTCCAAAGAGGACTTTAACCTGAAATCCTAACATGGGCTAATCTGTCCTCAAGGCTCCTGGCATTTTTGAGGTCCTGAAGAACTTCTTTGTCCAACACACACACATTCAGTTCTTTCAATCTTTCCTCAGAACTCAGTTTTCAACGTGCCACAGCTTGCTGGCCCTGCAGTTCAAGGTGAAATCATTTCTCATTATCCTCAATCTGGATTTCAGTTTGGTAACTGGTTTTGTTGAGATGGAAAAATATCATTAACAGGAAAAGTGGAGGAGCTCTCATCACATCTTGATTACACCTTATTTTTGCTCAAGCTGATGCATTTAAAGATGTAGTTTTAGATGGATGACAATTATAACACTTTTCTTTATCAAAAAACTCACAGCAATCGGGTAATTCTAAGGCAATTTTATTATCTCACAACCTTAGTATTCATCTGAAGACAAATATATTAGGATAAGATTGCAATTCCAAATTTGTGAATGAGTTAAATAATTTACAACTTTACATTCACGAGGATGATCAGGGACTGGAGCACCTCCTGTATGGAGATAGGATGAGGAAGTTGGGGCTGTTCAGCCTGGAGAAGAGAAGGCTGCGGGGAGAC
>JAOEHX010008202.1:0-34734 GCA_025448015.1 Bolborhynchus lineola
GGGAATGGTGCCGTGCTCGGCAGCGAGCTGTCGGGACAAGGACTGGAGGGTGCCTTTCGTGGAGCGCTTCCCCGTTGGAGTGTCAGTAATTGAGAACGGAGGGGACACGCGGAGGGAATGGCTTTCCCCTGGTGGTGAAATACAGGACGAAGGAGAACCAGATGACTGGTTCAGCGTCTCAGAGAGGCTTTGATGCAGTTCGTCAGTCTGTCAAGGGAACGACTGTCTTATGTTAGGCAGTGGGCGGGCTGAGCCCTTTCTAATGACCTGGGAAGCGTGAGGCTTGTGTGGAGGGTGCAGGGCGATGCCAGGCAGTCGAGGTTAGGGGTTGCTTTCTGTACGTCCTCGTTTAAAGTATCCGGTAAAGCAAGGGAAAGGGGCAGTGGGCAGCAGAACGGTTGGTAGAGTCTGGAGATAAATACGAAACCATGGGAACTTGCGCATCATATTTCTGTCTTCTAGATTAGCTGGTGCTTCTGATGAGAGAAAGGAGGCCTGTAAATAAGATGGGATTTTTTTGTGTGCTGGTTGCCAAAGTGGATTGTGTAACAAAAGGAGCAGTGTAAATGTTGGGTATTTTATCATGATTCACTTGAGTGTTAAATCATAAGTACTTGTTATATGATTACAAAGAAATCCCTGAAATAGGCACATTGTAGAATCATAGAATAGTTAGGGTTGGAAAGGACCTCAAGAATATCTAGTTCCAACACCCCTGCCATGGGCAGGAACACCTTCCACTAAACAGTGCCACCCAGGGCATTGTAGACAATAAATACCCAAACTCCTCAAAGTTTAATAAAAAGAAGAAAAGCTCTTGCTTGTTTTGTATTAAATGTAGACTTTTCAAAACCTCTTAGGTCTTTCTAAGGGGAAAATAAAACTTCTTTCAACCTGAGAAGTGTGGAATCAACAATTTAATTATGATAATAGTAGTAGAATAATAATAATGGCATCTATGCCAGCAACAAGAATAGTCAGTTATATTCCTGCGGGGAGCATGTTTCTTGCTCCAGGCTATGAGCTGACTGGCAAGGAGCAGCTACCTTGGCAGTCAGGCTCTTCTGTACTCTCCCTGGGGCATAAAACAGTGCATTGAGCAAGATGGACTGTTAACTCTGCATTGGCACAGCAGCTCCCACATTACTGTATGGGCTGCCAGCCACTGCCTCACCTCTGAGGAGAGACTAGAAACCACCCGTAGACCTAAGTTTTGCTCTTTTTTTTAGGTTACTGTAGGGGAGTCTTTCAAAACAGGTGAATAAAAGTTTTTCACTTAAAATGTTGTAAGCTCTTGCCTCCCCATTGCAAAAATGGGGTTTTCCAGATGTATGAGCATCTTTTTTTCCTCCTCTACTGCATGAGTAAATGCAATGTACTCATTTTATGGCCAACTAGTTGCATTGTTGAAGAAATAGTGACTTGCATGCGCAGGAATGTGGTTAGGCTATCTATGAGAACTATTAACTTAGAATGCAGATTTTTTTATTATTTTCCCTTCTTCCTATCTCTTCTCTTCCAATTTAGTCCATAATATAATTCCTGTTGATTTCAATGGCACAGGCTCAGGTTTTGTTGGTGAAAAGGCAGGTGGGAAATAGTGGTGGAATATGACTTTGCTCCTCTTAGAGTTGTCTTTTATTGGGGAAGCTCTGGTCTTGGTGAATTTTTTAGCCTTGGCTGGGGAGGAGGGATGTCCTCAGCTTGGCTGCTTTTCTCCGCTTCTCCGGAAGAGGAGAGGTTAATCAGAGTCATGGCAGGGGTCATGCTGAGCTCGTCTCACATGGCTGTATAGGAAAGAAGTGCTTACTACTGTTTTCAAGGAAAGCAGGAGCAGCCTCAGGGAAGTTTCAGAAGCTCAAGGCTCTTGCTTGTGTACACACAACAAACATGCTGCTTCCAGACTTGGCAAGATTAGTTGTTTTAACAGTAAGCTGGAGATGGGTATTAGGACTTCAAAAATCAGGTGACTGGCCTATATAATATGTAAAAGGAAATACATAGCGTTTCCTGCTTCTTGTTGCGTTTCTGAAGTTGGCAGCACTGTTATTCTTTGATATGTTTCTAAGAAGAATAAGCATTGTGTCTGTATTCAAAACCCCAGCTTGCAGAAGCTGGAAATAGGTTTCAGAAGTCTGTTGGGGTAGCAAAGGCAAAACTGTAGGAGGCAGAAAGCTGGGGCAGTAGGGTTGCTGCAGAGAGAAACAAGACTTCTGCGGGAGAGGGCTCCCTGCATACCACTTCCACATGACCTGATGAATTGCACAGTTGTTGGGTAGATTATAGATAACCCTTGTATAACGTATCATTCTCCCTAGAGGGTGGCAAAGTTGGATTTTCAAGCTATAAGGGATGATGGAGCTTCAGCTCTGATTGAGGCTGTTGGTTCCTGCAGTCAGAGATCCTGAGTGTAGACTGCCATTGTGGACTGCAGGTCAGGTCTGCACTCATTAGAAATATAGGTTTGTTGCATGCAGATAATGAAAGTTCTTAAATGAATACTTCAAGGTAAATAACACTCTCTAGATGCAATTCTCCAAATTACAGAATGGACTTCAAGTACAATACAGTGGTGCATTTCAGGAGAATAGTCAGGCAGAAACAATGAATAATGCTGAAATTTAATCCAGATTGTACCTTTCTGTACAGTAGTGTGTGTTGCTGAATTACAGGCCCCGGAAGATTCGTTTTGAGTTACAGAATTTTGCAGTTTGCAAGGGTAAAATACAGTCTGATGTTATTTGATAGGTGTGGTTTATTTCTGTTTATAGTTGATCAACTATAGCGGATCTGTTTCTATACTTCCTAGTTACTGGGATTATCATATTTTACAAAACCTCTTGAATATGCTGTTAAGCACTTTTTAAAAGCAATGACATCTTAACAATCTTGAGATTACTGTCATGCTTTTTTGTTGCTCTTTGCGAAGGATTTGTGGGGCAGAGAAGGATGGCTGTGATCATACAGGGTTTTCACCTATTTAAATACAGATTTCTACTCTATTTTCAATTGTGTTCATTCTCTTACTTCAGTAGGTTGCAATCTTCTGCTGTTTAAAGCTGATGACAAATTTTCTAGTAGTAATGGAAAGAGAACAGACCTGGTAAGTCTCATGAGTGGAGTTGGCTCTCGCCTCAGGCAGACTGGTAGTTCCTCACACAAACGTGCAGTCCAGCTGAGTGACCAGATGTGCAGGGTATGGCTGTCCCATGCATTCAGCTTGGTGACCAGCTTTACCTGGCTTATCTTGTCATGGAGCGTGGGCAAGGCCTTAGAGCCACATGGGAAGGGGGAGGGTCCTTGACAGGAGGATCTGGTAGGCTGCCAGGGAGATAGGGGTGATGCTTTTGCAGGGAGCTGCCCAGCATTGCAGCCTGTCTCCAGTCACCAGTCTGGCCAGCTCCTGCTATATGCGTCATGTCCTCCGCTATATGGTAGATACCTGTCAGCTTGCACAAGCAGCATGGTACTCTGCTACGTTAGGACTGCACTGTTGTAATGTGCTGCTTAGTGTGGCTTAAAGGAGGGTTTGGCTAGAGAAAGGCTTGGGCATTCCCAGCCCAGAAGTACTGCTGCATCCTTCCAGTGCAGGTGGCACTGAGGATTAGAACATCACCTTCTCCTTCTAATGTTGTTAATATACTTTGTGACTCCAGGCACATGCCTCAGCTTCCTGACTAGTGAAATAGCTACAGTAGTGATTACACCCCTCCATACATGAGTACTTACCCAAGAAGCCAAATATTTTAAACTGGCTCCTCTTTGTTACTGTAGTGGGGAGCCTAGAAGCCTACTTTCAGGTAGGAATTTGTTGGTCAATCAAAAGCTGTTGATATTTAGCCATGGAGCTAATAGTGTAATAGAGCTAGTGGGAAGGACAGCAGATGACTTTCTGTTTCCAGAGCAGTTAAACATTTACCGTTCTTTGGAACCATGGGACAAGTGTTCAATGGGAGGGAGGTAGACCGTATCACATTCTGCAAGACAGCCTGCTAGCTATCCTCTGCTTATGTGGCTTAGAACATGGTTTTTCCATTTCTCTGTCAATTTTTACTTATCGGAGGACTGTTTAAAAACACAGGCATCTCCTGGTCTTGGGATTTAAGCATTCTTTTAATAATAAAAGATAACAATACACAAATACAGTGTGTAGCTTCCTTGTCAATCACTTGATCCATAAAGTGTTGCAACACTTTGCAATGTTATGTCCAAGTGCCTATATAAATTATGAGTAATAAAAGTTTTATGTCTTTCATGCTTTTCAGAAGGCATCAGAGAATCAGATATGGTGGGGGAGAGCTCCCACACATAATATCAGTTATTACAATGCTGCACGTTATGAACTTATGAAGCTTCAAGCTTGTATTCAATTAAAGTTAAGGTATGTATTTAATTCTAGTGGGATACCATGCGTAACTATACATCAAACACATACCCGTAGCAAAAAATATTTAAAGTTTTCCATTGTAGCAATCATGTGAACGTAAGACTTTTTCTATGATGTTATGATGCAAGTCCAGTTGAAAAATACCACTGACCTCATCACAAATGGTTTTATGGCCTGTATCTTTATTAGTGATTTTTTGTTGACAGTTCTGTACTTCATTACACAAATCACTGGTTTGTGAATTGTACAGGGCTGTTGTACCTACAGTAGAGCATTCTTTGCAAAAGTGCATGCGTGTATGTTAGAGGAAGGGGGTTTGTAGCTGGTTACTGCACAAGTGCTCTGCTTTTTTTCTGTTTATTAAAAAGGCTACAAAGGGGACCAATTAAAAAAAAAACAACCTATAAGTTTTAAAATTATACATTACATGATACATTTTACATCTCTTTTGATATACTTTCTTCACAGGATTAAGTTTGGCAACTATTTTTTGGAATGGTGGAAAACATACAGTAACAGATTGAGCGTTCTCTGTCAGTCACTCATGGTGTGTGAGACAGTGTGCTACTGTGAGACAAAGAATCTCTTGTGCAGCGTGTAGTAAAGTACACTACAGTTCTAATTGTATGTTGTGAGCAACTTAAGAAAAGAAACATTCTCCAAGTCATAAAATAGAATCTTTGATTTTATTTGAATTTACAAAAGTCCCTTTTCTTATAATAATGCAAAATGGTTTATAGCCGTATTAGTCTGAACTTATTTTGGGGCTTCTTTACTAACTGTGTTGATATCCACTGTAAATTTTGAAGTGGTTTGTCTCTGTCAGACTGGAACTAAAGCTAGCTAAAGGCGATGCTATCATCAAAAGTGTTTTCATTATTAATGTGATTCAGTTAATTACAACTCAATTTACTATTTTAACCATACAAGCTGCATTTTTTTTTCTGTGAGTACAAAAACCCCATGCATTGTTCACAAGTAATTCTGAAGTAGGAGCAAAACAGTAACATCCTTTATGTACCCCACATCTTTGAAAAGCTAACAAAGGAAAAAGTACCCCTGATATAACACATGGCAGTGAAGTGATGAATGACACTGTTCAGTCAGTGACTTGAACAACTTGACAACACCATCCCTAACCTGTGATTTTCTCCCTGTCCCTGAGTGTTACTCAAAATTTGAATAAATACATGTATGCTGGAAAAATACAAAGTGAGCACTTACTTCAACATGAAAGTTCTTTTGGCCAGAAGGATTTATCTGTGCAAACACCTAGGAGACGGAGAGAATATCAGGAAAGTAGATCTGATTAGTCATACCCAGTGGGAGAAGGGGACTGCAGCTGTGAAGCATTCTATCCTAAACTTAGAAGTGGACAGCTCGATTGTATTTAATTGCTGCTGGCTAATACATTCAGACAGTGCAAACTCTCACGCTTTTTGAAAGACAAGGGTGGGTACCAGAACATGTTTAATTGCAGACACTTTGTAGATCTGCAGCTGTGGTCAGAGGACAGTTAAATGCTGACCCTCGCTCTCAGAGGTAAGCTCGCACAAGATTACTCCTGTGCTGCCCTTCTCCACCCACACTTTGGGTGTGAAGGAAGTTTCTGGGCTAAGAGGATTTCTAAGAAGTTTCCTTCTTGACAGCTTCTGGAATGGTATTTTTATTTGTTTATTTATTTAACTTCCCCCCAGAAAGGATAAAACAGCACTTGCGTAGCAGTTAGGAGAACCTTTTCTAAACCCTACCTATGTCACAGAGCTCAGCTCTGAGATGTCAGCTTTGACATACGAGGATGCCAGAACAGGTTTGGCTCCAGGCGCTGAAGAGCTGGTTACATGATTTCATGTGTGATTGCAAACTGGGTTGACTTAATGAACTTCAGTGACTACCCACTGTCCATTAAAATTGAAAGGAAAGTACAGTGAAAAGGCAGAATGTTACATCTGCAGTAATGCAGGAATTCTGGTCCTCTGGTGGATTATAAAATATGGGCAAGAGGAGCAGATTGTTCTCAGATGCCATAGAGGCATGCACACAGGCAGCAATTCCAGCCAGTGCCAGTTTCGAAAGATCAGACAATGTAGGTTGTGGGTGGAATTACCTCTGTGCAAGGATCCTAGTTCTTCTGGAAGCACAGCCTTCTTACTCCTAACTAAATGCAGCCTCTTGTGCAAGAAGGATATGCAGTGCTTTGTATGGGGTCAGGCAGCACCTGATGAGCAGTTTAGAGGTTTTTGTGGAGTACAGACCACGTACTGAGATCTGCATATAGGCCACAATTCATACAACTCAACATTTTAGCTTAGAAGGAGAAGGTTCCAAGCCCCGCTGATTGCAAAGGTAACTGACAGACTGTGGCTTATTGCAGTGCTGTAGGAATCCGCAAAATGCTAAAAATTGTTACCATCCTGCACAGCTGTAGCGTGCAGAAGACATAGTAGAATCTCAGTAAACCCCAGCAACGTTTTATTTTGAGGATCAGCCAGCAAAGCCATAGCCCCTTCTGTCTTTCATTTGTTTGTTTGAGCAAATGATCTGATCCTGAAAATGGTCATTTCTTGTGAAAATGCCTTTACACACCAGCAAGTACAGCGCTGTACAATGACACTGTATGCACAGTGAGTAAATCATATGGGGAAATGACTGAGCTTCACCTCTGTATGCCACGTATTAAAATTGGTTCCTACAGGCTTGAGAGCATCAGAAAGAAGAGCAGCAGCAAAGCTATCTCTCTCCCTCTAGTGCCTACAGAGCTTGACTTTTCAGAGTATGACAGCTCAAAGGAAGACTAGAAGAGATAAAAAAAAAGCCTTCTTTCTGCTGTGTATTTAGGACAAGCGAAAGCACATTCACAGCTAATTTCAAGCAGCCTTCAGAACGCAGTGTAACACCTTATTAACTCACTTGTACTTAATCCTTGCATTCTGGTATTTTTAGAAGCTAGCATGCAATTCAGCAGTACTTTCAACCCATGTCTCCTTTGTAATGGTTGACATTGCTCTATTTCTCTTTTTAATTTAGAATTAGTTTTACAACAGAAAGGCTTGATAACACACAAAAGTTACACTGATATAACTATATTAATTTATAAATGGAATTAGTTAAACATGCATGCTCTTCCTTTTCCTCCCCCTAATGTGGCCTTCTAAATTTGGCTAAGGACTGTCCTTTGTTGCAATCTCTGGAACTGTTAAAGCCCTGCCTTCACCACTTGCCTGTCTGATCCTTCTCAACTGGAGGAGAGTTTCGTCTAGTTGAACCTCTTGCAATTGGAAACTGTAGGAGGATAAAGTCACCTTCACAGATTTAAGGCGCTTTGCTAGAGGGCTACCAGTTTTGTAGTGCAAAGTACCCCTGCAAGTATGGGATCACAGCTATTTGAATGGATAGAGTTTGAGGCTTTTGAAGATAATGCCTCTTCCTTCAGCGGTTAGTATTTCTTGATCACGTGGGAGCTCAGGATACAGCTGTATCAAGGTTAAACAGTCCTATTTTGTCTGTGCCTGGTTTTATCTTGATCCAGTATTTCCCAGCCAGGAGGCTTCAGTTAGCTTTGGGCTGCCTCTAATGAACTGCAAATGAAAACAAAGTCCTCTAAACCATGGTCTCTCTCTGTTATGTATTATCTAATCAGGGCTGCCCATAACAGGCCTTTGGAAACCTGTTCTCTGAACAAGTATACCAACTGGACTTAGGTAGTTTGTGTTAAGGCTGCTCTGAAGCAGAAAGAGACTCACAGAGGTCTTTTTGATGATTTTTTTTTTTTCTAATTGTATAATTTGCTTACTTAGAGACTTACACAAAACAGCCTTTTTCTCTCTTCATCGTCTTGTAGAACACTACTCAGAGGTACAGTACATAAAATACCAGTATAGCACGAGGTAAGAATTTAGCACAAGTAATGCCCCACTGAACATTTTCTGAAGGAAAACAAGGAAAGCAAACCAAAACCAATTCCCCTTTCTTCGGCTTGCTGGGGTGTAAATGAAAAGAAAACCAATCATTCTACGAATGGATTTGTGTAAAGGGGAAATCGGATGGGTAATCAGTCAGCATATGTACTTAAAACATTATCATTCTGCACCTTTCTCTGCATAGTTCCTTTCAGTCTGTCCTGAATGTCCTTTTGCAGTTTAGCTTAATCTGTTTCTAAAAGGTGAAGAGACCACATGATCCTGTAGTGCAGAGTATCTGCTGCAGGACAGCTGGTCAGACCCATGTGTCTATGCTATTAAGTTCTAGCTTAATTGCAGTTAATTGAGTCAGAAAAGAGCAACAAATCTCTATTCATAAAAAGTCTAAAATATGACAAGGAAATAAGGGAAACTTCCCCAGACAGTGCTGAGTTCCCTCATCTGGAGCTCTCCATTTTTACACCAAAGTTTGTTGAAGAGATTCACAACTTATGTTTGTATTATATCACTGCTTTGTTTGTAACATTGCATGACATGAAGAAATTGTTTCTAGGACTTCACTGTGCTGGTAACTTGTATATGCACCTCTTGGAGAGGGAGGCAAAAGGACAAGTGAATGACATGGCAAGTGTTTATCAACTTTAAGTATTACACATGGGTGCCTGTAAAATACTTAAAGCTGATAAACACTTGCCTGGGACAACTCCTGCGTGGGGGAACTTAGACTTTTCACGTGTTCCGAACTGTGTTTAGTCTTGATGCCCAAAGGAGCTGGTGTGACTAGAGCTCCTGTGCACATGCACAAACACAGGCGGTGTGTGACTGTGTACACAGTACTTAGCAGCATGAGAGCTGAACTTCACCAGGGCCATTATTTGCTCCTAAATATGCAGAAAGTAGTAAAGAATTCTTTAATTCTTTAATTAATTAATTAATTCAGAAAAAGGAAAGAAATGCAGAAGTAGTAAAGAACACTGAAGATGGGGGCAGTCATCCTTCCCTTCCACCCTCAAAGTAGGAAAGCCTGCCTTCTATTATAAAAATTTCATTCAATAATCTGTTTAGTCCTCCCTTTTACAGCATCATTTCATTTGCAAACACAGAACTCTTGAACTACCTTGAAGTTACTGATTATATTGAAGTTTACTCCCTTAAGCAGAGGCAACCTGCAAATGGTTTTTCTCCGATCTGATTCCAGTGTCTCAGTATGTAAAAAGGCCTTCCCTAATTTTTTAAGGATCCATCAGAGCCTCTTCTGTCAGTGACTGATAATCTACAACCTACAAATAACTGTTCTTAAAATGGATCCACCTCTGAGCACATGTGGTTTGCCTTAACGTGTGTGATGCTGCAACAGGAAACAAACTTGCTACAGAAAACTATTTACGGTAGTCCTGGACCATGGGTAGAAACGTGACAAATTTTGACTCGGGGGAAAAAATAAGTGTTAATCATAGGAAACTGGGAGGAAGTTAGAGAAATGAAACTAAGTGTAGGAAGCCAGAGGCAGCCAGACTGTTTTTAAATCGAGGCAGGAGACATGTGATCCGTAACTTGTCATGAATGATGAGAATATGAGCTTACTAGGATGCTGACTAGGCAACTGGAGGTCTCTGGTTTAAGGAGTCTTACAAGAAGGTGCTTTTTATCAAACCTTTTGCTAGGGCAGGCACCGACTGCTTTAATATCTGTAGTTCAGCCTATATATTTTTGCATGCATTCTGAATGTAAAAGGTTGTAATGAAGATAGGAAAATAATGTATTTCTGCTTGGACATGAAGAGAGGCTGAGAGCCTTGCTGAAATAAAGTATCTTGCACAAACTTTGTAATCAGAATAAAGATTACATTCTGAGGGATTCAAAGGTCTCCACTTAGTATGTAATCTTGCGCCCTTTGGAGTGTGCACTCTGAATGTGCTTCTGTCACATACTGAGCATGAAAAGCTGGGGCAAAGCACATAATTTCCTACTGCCATGGAAGAAGCAGAAGTGACAAAAGCATTTCGGGTACATTGTTTGGAGAATGCTGAGATGCTGCATGTACATTCAAAAATTACTTTTCTAAACAGAGAGAAAACCTGCAGTTTCCATAATTGCTGGTTTGGTGCTTGTGTCCATAGCTCAAAAGAAAGGGAGCTCTCTTTTTAGGTAAGGAAGGATGGCAGTATCAGTATGGAGAAACTACTAATCCAAACTGAAGGGCATAGGCAGAATTCCTCGTTGTTTTGGAAGAACAGTGGGAATTGGTTGTGCTTATTACCCAAAAAGATATGCTTTAGTCGCCTTTTTCCCTTTGTGTAATTTGTACTTTACAGAGTGTAAGATTAGCTCCTTTAACCTCCTGTATATTACATCCCTTTGTTTTCACTGAACTAACTCTTTTACTGAGCATAACATGTTCAATGAAGTATACCTTGTCTTTGACAAAGCGTGTCTTCAAGAAAGTGTCCAGTCTCAGTCAGAATATATCAAAAGATGGAGCAGCCATGGTTTCATTTCAGAGAGGAATCACTTTCACACATTGACAACTGTGTTGTTCTTTGCTCCACTTATGTGATTTATAGAGATGCTGTGCTTGAAAGAGGTCTCTCATGCTATGAATTGTGGTAGAACATACCAGCTGAGCACAGAATGAAAAGAAAATGAAATAAAAATTCATGATTGCATAGCTAGAACAGTGAGGATAAATTCTCTCTATTTCCAGGCATCTATATTCCCAACTAGGGATACCATTAGTGGAGACAAACTGAGCTCCTTTGATCAGTTTCTGCTGTGAAAAGGGTCAATCTTCCTTGCCTTTCACACTCCCTCCTACATGATCCTGACTCACCCTTGAGCTGACTTTCATATTCACTGAGCTGATTCAGCTCATTAACCCGTTAGAAAACTGTCCTTTTTTTACTTCTCTGGATTTATTTTCTGCCAGTCCAGTGAACTGAGTCAGCTCAGCAAGGGGTTAGGTGGGTGTCAATGCTTCTGTAAGGAAGCATGGGTGGGCAACATAGAGGTGGAATTAGGGGAAGGAAGAGGAAAAAGACAGGGAAAAGCGTGCAAGGTGAAGGACCAAGCTTGCTGCTTTCAATGACACTTCAGCTGTTCTCACCTTGTCTAATTACATCTTTAGGAAGATAATTTCCTTAGAATTCCTGTGGAGTCAATACAGAAAAGGGAGTTTCTGTAGAGGGTAGCTGCAAAGGAAACAAAAATCTAAATTAGACACATACATTAGACAATATGTCTTTATATTCTTAACTGTAAAGACACCTGTGGATTAAAGTTTTAAAACATGGTTAATACCTAATGCATGGAAAACGAAAATAATGGTTTCTAGATGAAGAATTAGTCTTTGGAGAGCTCTGAAAGGCCTCAAGTACCATATGAAAGACCATGTAAGTCCAGAGACCAGAACGTGAGCATCAGGTGAATCATCTGTGTGAAGTCAGTATTAAGCAAAGGCTGGTGAAGCTGATGTCACTTGGAATTTGATCAGGCTCTGCCTGAGGAGGAAGTAAGGCATAATCCTTCGTCTTACATCTTGTTTTCAGTAGAGGTTCCCTTGCTATTCCCTGTATGCCACTAGCTCTCTTCCTGACTTTGTTTCTCTCTTGCTCTTTTCACTTCTGCCGTTGTTTGTAAAACTACTACTGAAAATAACCTACATAAATAAATAAATTGAATGAATAAATCATGAGGGAGAGAATGAATGTGTGACTGTGTAGGTGGATGACACAGAGAACCAGGCTGGTGGGAGCAGCAGGAGTTATCAGTTCATTTGCTATCAGCAGCAGAGCCCCAGGGAGGGTAAGGACGTTACCTGATTGTGGAAAGTGATGAGTGTCATGTTCTGTCCTTTTGGAAGATGATTGAAAGCATTTCCATACCTTGCCAGTAGGGGCCTCAAGGAAGGAAGAAGAGGGCAACAACTTAAACCTGTGATTTTCAGCCTTTTTTCTTTTTAGTTTGCAGGTCCCTGAGGATTTCTCCCCTGTAATGAATTTTTTCATAATTATCTTTCATGGAGCCTTTTAAAATAAAGGACCCTCAGGAGCAGCTGAGTTTCTGGCTTTCAGACTGCAGCACAGGAGAAACTTCCCTCTTGCAAAAGCAAGGATGAAGGTGTAATTTCAGAGTTGATGTGGGTTGTACCCTCTCAGGTACAACCTTTTCTCCAAGGAAGACCATAGCCATTAAGTTAAACAAATAGCTGAGCCGCTGGCCCCTTGACATACCACCGAACCCTGGGACATGTTCTGTATGAGTGCATGAGGTGAACTCTATAGTACAGGAGGGATGCAATGTTCCCTTGAGATTTACCACACCTTGCCCCAGAGATGAAATGTGCCCATCGTGCTGTGTTGTAGAGCCGTGTGTGCTGACAGCTTTGACCTTCAAGATGGTGCATATACAGCTGGAATTCAACTGGATGCAGAAAATCATTTGCATAATAAATGGATAGGGAAAAAGTGGTTTAATTATCAATGGAATTATCAGTGGTGTTTCAAGTACTTAATAATCCTGACAGTGTGGCAGTCCTCTCTTTTTTTTTCTGAAATAGTTCAAACCTTTACATGATATTTCAAACTATAGGATTGTATTATTGTACCTGATAGATTGAGCAACTTTTTAAAGAATGCTTGGAGTTGCGTGTCCATATTTGTGTATTTTGTATGTGTTCAAGTATATTGCTCTATAGTACTCTTCGTAGGAGTCTAGGTATCCATCACAAATGCTAAATAGTAGGACTACAGCTGAAGAAATTGTCTCGAATTTCACTTGAAAGCAAGTGTAGCTTGTTCCTATTCACTTCTAAAAGATCCAGATGTTGCCCTGATGTGAACTTACTTTTAACATTTGTCCATTGGAGCTATTGTGGGAGATCCAAGAGACATGCTATGCAGTCAGCTCTTGGGTAGATTATCCACTGCCCTGGAGAGCACTGAAAAGGAAAATAGGATTTTTCAACTTCTTGCAGTATGTAGTGTAGCAGCAGAGTAGAGAATAGGATAGAAAGGATGAGGTATTGTTGGTTGCAGGCTATGCCTTTGAGAAGATGTGATGTTCTGAATTGATTTTCACTTTAAACTTCTCAATTGTATATGCAGGAATAGGGAATTACAATAATAAAGCTTGGAATTCATAAATACACTTACAACTCTGGTCAAGTGCACATCCCTCAGATGCTAAGAAAGGAACACATCTGCAAATCAGTCACAGGCAGAACAGTCTCTACAGATTGCTCTACAGTGATTGCTCTTAATCAACCTTTTATTCAGCTGTGAGCTACTGTTAACATGTAAAGTAAGCCTGGCCGTCATCTGACTGTTACTGACAGCCTGTCCAGTGACTGAGTCTAGAGCTGATTGCAGATGTGTGTGCAATCTAAGGTTACCTAAGTTAATGCAAGAAGGAGGAGAGAAACAAAAGGAAGATTTGGGCAGTTGCACCAGAAACCTCGTTATTGTCAGGCTGGGAGTCTCCAGAATGACTTGTGAATGTCTCTTTCCTGCAGAAAGCAGTGCTTTGCATAGGACCTGATGGTCAACATCACTGGCATGCTGTGTGAGCTTGCTTTGTGCTAGGGCTGTGCAGCAGCATGGCTAGCACAACGAGTGGGTTTGACTGTGGGCCATGACTGGTAGTGATGCAGGATCTATGCTTCTTGCCACCCTAGATATGCTACCACCTTTCTGTATCTTTCCTTGCCTTGAACATCTGCCTATCCTCACAGCATAAAGTCTTGAAGCAATGGTAGTGGAAGTAAGTCTTGACCATAGACTGATATAAGCAGCAGTAAAAATGCTGGCCTATTAAAGATTATGTGTGTTATCTTCAGTTTGATCTCTTTTTCAGGTGTCTGAAAACAATAGGAATAATAAAAGTCATGTAGACACCGAACTCTTTACTTTCCTGCTATGTTTATCCCCTTTAAGGCATTTCTTTCCCCTCCTGTGAATTGACAAACTTATCAACACCAGCTAAGATTTATTTAATATGCCTAACATGAGCCAAATAGTATCCTGTCCTGTTGCTCTGTAGTCTTTTTAAGAAAATTGGTTTTAGCTGCTGTTATTCGCTTAAATATTTAGCAAATGCAGTAGGTTGGTAGTCAGGCATTCCTGCAATCTATACCAAATTTTGACTCTATAAGGCAATTTCTCAGCTGCCTGGTTGGATTTTTATTTTGATTTCTCTCCTGGCTATCATGAGACAATATCTCCAGGAAGCAGGAACACAGCAGTACCTGGGGCTGGGTGCTGCCCTCCCAGTGCCTGTGCCTCTGGCAGGCAAGTGGAGGGGGTTCCACGCACAGCAGGCCTGCAGAATCAATCCCAGATGCCAAATGTGGATATCAGTATCATGCAGCAAGGCCTTGAATTTTCATTTTTCATTCATTAAAAGGCACACAGAAAGAAGTTGGCTCTGTTCTCATTGTCCTAACTGCTGCCATACTTGCTCATATGTGCACATACACTGCTGCGTTTATAGTTAATATCAGGGGATGTAACAGCACAGGAAGAACAGAACCATACCAAATTTCCATGGATTATGGAGTATATTTTTGTAGAACCTATTGCAAATCTCCTCTGGCATTAAGCAAAACATTTCCCTTATCAGCCCCCAAGGGTGTAGTCCTGGTTTGCTGTGGATTCTTTGCTAGGTGTCCTGCCTTTCTCCCAAAATGACAAACTCTTATTCTGAATGTGCTTATTTACCTATAGTAGTACTCTTCAAGGATACCACAACCTTGCTGTAGGCAACGCTTAATGAAGCAGCTAGCTGTCAGGAGGGAGCATGCACAGGCGCGTTAGAGTCACTCCTTTAATCTGAGCTTACAGGCCACTTTCAAGTGCTGGTGGACAGAGCGCAGGCAAGACTGTCAAAGGTGCCAGCTGAATGCAGAGCAGTCACATGGATATCACCTCTTGGTGATAATAGCAGAGAAAAAATGTCTTTACGCACTGTAAAGATCATGGCAATGCCTGCCCAACTCACCCAGAGGCCTGAAATCAAACAAAGAAGAGGAAAGACTTGCGTTTCTTTCCTGTTCCTGCTGTTTGTGAGACTGTCTCAAACACACTCCAGGGCTTTATGTTCCATTCCTGTTAGAAATGCAAAAGCTTCCAAAAGGTAACTTTGTCCAGCTTCCAAGCTAATGCAGGACCATATCTGGGCCATCCTGGGTTTTATACCTTTGATATTGGCACATCAGAGTATGTGACATCAGAGGATATCCTGCCTGCAGCTTCCCAAAGGCTTTGTGGAAGAATAAATCTTTTTACAGAGTGTGTCACTGATACACAGTGGTGATACTGTCACTCTTAGGAAAGTGTTAGTGTTCCTATATCAACAACATGTTCAGCTTGGTGCATGTGTTCTGCCTTAAAAAAAGCTTCTTAGAGAGATTCTGTCAGTGAATAACTGATATTGGCACATCAGGGACACAATTAACATTCTGCTTCTGTGGAAATGTTAAAAAAACCCCTTTGAGTCACTCCTAGTATTTATTTATCATTCGTCAAAGGTACACTTTGTAAATCGTAATACTTGCCTAAGTAAGTGTATGTGTTTTAGATTGTTTTAAAGGAGTTTTTTCTCATTAGCATATCCTAATTTGCAAACTAACTTTGTTTCATTCTGGTGGACTATGCCCAAGTTCAGTGGGCATCACTTGGGATGATGGAGCCGTTACGAATACATAAACATATACATACTTTATGCATGAAAGCAGCAGTCTCGGCTCTCAGGGACAGCCCTTCCTCTGCCATTAGACAAATGGCTAGGGAAGATCTTCTCACCCGGTAAGCCTCTTTGGAGCACTCCTTGAGTATTCAGCGTTACAGAGCAGCATTCACCTTCTTTGGCAAAAGCTGTCTCTGATCTTCAGGAGAGCATGTGAAAGTACATACCGGGAAAAGCAGTGTGCAATAGTAGGCCTTGTAGTCTGCAGATACTTGTCCCTGTAAAAAGAATATCCCCATGGTATGGGAAATCTGTCCCAGGAATATAAGAAAAGGCAAATCCTTGAACTATAGACTGATAGAGACGGGGAAATGTTAGGAATATGCTTGCCCTCTTTTTCTAAATTTTTCTAGGCATCTGGCTTTGGACTTTATCAGAGAAATGGATGCTGGGCTAGGTAGACTGTACATCTGAGTGGGACATTTGTTGTTATTAGAAATGGTTAATGCCTGAAAAACACAGGTGATGAGGAAACCTTTTTTTTTTTTTTGGTGCATTTTTTTATCTCCATTGGCTTCAGCTGAGATAATAGACCTCAGATCAGAATCAAGCGAATGGCTGAGAAGAGTTTTGTCAGCACAAGCAACTATTTTCTGTTCCTTTTTCAAGTTGTTCGACTCCACTGAATAGACTCCATTATTTATTTCACTCTAAAGAAGCATGTGTAAATCACATACTGTGGATTACATTCTCTATCATGGTCAAAGGACAGTAGATGGAAATTAAAGGTGGTTAAGCAGCCAATTAGGAGAAAGTTCTTGTCATATAACAGAAGTGAGTCATGCAATGTCCCCTTCCCCCTCCAGTCACTACACAAATCACCTCACCTGTGTCCAACGAAAAGGCAATTCAGTTTCTCAGTTCTTGGATGAGTTTTCAGTTTAAAAGTACTGCAGGATCAGGACATTATTTAGTGTGGAGAGTTGTTCAAGCTGTTATTCAGCTTTAGCATGTGATTACAGTACAATTTTATTAGAACTCTGTCTCAAATACATTTAGTGTAATAGACACACATCTTGACTAGCTCTCACTCTCTGCCAACACAGATTTTCCTCTTCCAAACTTTTTGTGATTTTTCTTGCTCTGCCTTGCTACTTTGGATTGTTTGTCTTAGAAATGAAGAGTGAGGAGGCAGAGAAAACAACATTTTTGCTGGAGGAAGAGGTTCAGACAAGAGGACCAAGGAATTGGAATGAATAAAGTATTACTGCTCATGATAATCAGCTGCAAACCCATCCCAATTAGGCTAAGAGGGGCATCCACTTTTTTTGCTTCTCCTTCACATTTGAGTTGTACGGACCTCTTCCCTGTGTCATTCAGAAGTTAAAGGGAGAGTAAGTGCTGCTCTGGAAAACTTCAACTTGTCAGAAGTTATGTGGTGTTGGTATTAGGAAGAAGTCTTTCATCCCATTGCCTGGCTTTTCCATGACTCTCCTCCTGCTCCCAGCCCCATCTGTTTCCATATTACAAGCTTGTTACCAGGGGATGGAAGAGTATGGGAAGAAATTCACCCTAGTACAGATTTCTTCCAAGATGTGTTTCCCTCACTCCCATTTTATCTTGATCTTCTGTAAACAATCATACAATAAAGTCAGGCAGCCTGACATTTTTATTGTGTTTTCCACACAAGAGGTTGGGTTAACCTATGTGGGTTAATTTACGGCTAATTTACGTGCAAAATATCAACTCCCTTCTCCTAGCCTGGCTTTGAGTTTGAATTAGCTACCTCAGTGTAAAAGCAAACCTCATTTCAAAGTGGAGATGCTTTTTCCTCATCTGAAGTAGTCTGGCTTCCTGCATAGATGTAATGTGTGACAACATAGATATTTTTCTGATGTTTCATTTTCCCCTTTTCAGTTGTACACTCAAAAAGCAGGCAGTGAATGGAAAAGAGATGTCCTGGGAAATCTGGTCATTGCTGTTATCATACTGCCAAAGAATACGGAGGCAGCGAGCCTTTTAAAATAAGGATCATGCTTGATATTTTAAAACAAAATCTACCTCTTGCTGTCTGCATCTCGTGCAAGACTGCACATATCCTGGAAAAAATCAATTGAAGGGTTTCTGTGTTATGAAAGGCAATTATTGCACTTAGCTTAAGGCTGTGCTTCTCTGTGACTGGCTAACCTGGGTCTGTTTAAACTCCTTTACAATTACTCAGAATTCAACAGCATTAGCAGGTTTGATTGTGCTAAATTCTCATTGGAAATGCTTGTGCTGAGTCTGACTTCAAATATAACCAGTGCAACCAGAATGTAGCTCTTCCTATTGATTATTTAGCCTGAATACCAATTAATAAGGATGTAATCCTCCATCTTTATGTGTAAAAAGAATTCATTTGCTTATTTGAAAGGGCAAGAATGCAAGTTCTGGTGAGTGAAATGGACAGAACACTTTTGCCCACTGGACTATTGGCTTGAGATGGAACAAAATCATGGATGGTTATACCAGAGAGGGTTTGAAGAAGCCCGTCAAAATGTCTGCAGACAGAGTGGCCCTGCATCACAGGAGCAGCAGAATGGACTGCCACAAGGGAGATCTGTCTAGGTATTTATACCGTGCTCATTGCCATGGTAACAGCCTTATGAAATGTAGACATACATACAGAAGTGTTTGTGCTTTCCTGCCTCTCTCACACTTGCTGTTTCCCTCCCCTCAAGCACTGGAGCTTCCATGGATGCTTATATAGTGAGGAGGCCCAGAACCAGATAGTAACCTGCACTTATTCCCAAAACCTTGGAACTCCTGGGTCAGACCAATTATTTGCTCCCTGAACTGTGCCCTTTAGCACTGGATCCTCCAGTCCTGCATCCATTCACCCATCACAGGTGACTGTAAATTTTAGGTAGGTATTAATCATGCTTTTGTGCTTCCATGCCTCACTGGCATGTCACGAAACTTTTCTTCGTTAATATCACTGTAAAGTGCCTGGGAGCTTATTGAATGGATCTAATAACAATAAAATTATCCTAACTGACTTTAAAACCATATTGGTCTATTTCTGCTTCTGCCTACAAACAAGATCCACCCTAAGAGCTGGGTGTTAAGCTTTGGCCCTTTTAACCCACATCTGTATAATTTACAAAGCTAGGTTTAACAAGATGCTTCAAGTTAATACGCTATTGCAACCTAATTTTCTAGAGATAAAAGCTGACTACAGGTCTTCAGAAGGAAATATCTAGAAATGTTCTGCCTAGTTTTGTGGCAGTTTCTTGCACTAGCCAAGGGAAGAAACTGCAAGACCAGGTTTTTGGCATTTTGGAACAGTTAGAGTCAAGAGTGCTGTGGAAGGAAAATGCACGTTGCCTCTTGCTTCCTGCGGACTTCTCCATACTATGAAATATTGCTGTGGTGGGTTTTGAAGAAATACACATCATTATCCTTGCCCTAATGGAGTTTATGAATGGCAGGGAAATTATGAACCCTGGAGATTCTGGAATGGCAAATTGAGATGTCTAAAACCAATGGAAAGGTGCATTGCAATTACAGTATATTGTTGGATTTTGAATCTGTTAGTCTATTGGTTTAAAAATGGTTGTATTGTTAACACAGTGCTTCTTTTGCTGCAGCTACACATATAAGCAGGCACAATACAACACCAGAAATTGCTACCTAGAGATACGATGTTTTGTACCCAATATAATTTCTAATTGCTTGAATAATACTGCACAATGGAATAATTTCTTACTTGGTGAGAGTTGTTTCTCACTGCTTGAGATATAATAATCTCTTGGGAAGTCACGGAGCTGCAAACTGTAATGATCTATATAGAGCATTTTGCTCAGTCTGTACTCTTAAAATGCTCAGCATTCAGAAAAAAAAATGAATCAGGAGAAACTGGTAAAGTAAGTTGCAGCAAATGAATGAGATGGCTCTTCAGAATTATATATAGAACCCTCTTTAGACGCCCACAGTCCCTATATTAAAAACAGTGATTCAGAAAATCAGCTAGCAGATCCTGAACTGAAGCATTGTGTATAATTTTTGCAGTCCACATTTAAAAAGATGCATTGTTTACAAGAATGAAATGAGCATACAAGACACTTTTTCAATAAAGCCGTTTTGTAGTATAGTCTCTTCACTTGGATAAGAGCTCTTTTGATGTTGCTATTTTTAGTATGCCAGTTTAAATTGTTACATGCATTCATGTATTTATAAAAACTAATTTTCTTCTCAGAAATACATATGAAACAATTCACCCATAAAGGTATATAGTAATATTAAAAATACCCAAACCAAAACAACACAGAGCGAGCCTGAAAAGAGTAGCAAAGTCATATATTCAATGCCTACAGCAAAGAACCTGGAGCTGGCAAGCTACTGGGGTTAAAGCCTACCCACAACCAAATCCAGAATGACCTTCTGCTTTTTAAGGTGCATACCACCCTCACTGAACGGGGCTGAAGGGGCTCACTGCAGCCCAAACTCCATGCATCACTCTTCCAGTTCTCCTTACAGGGGAGGGGCCACTTGAATCATTCTGGTTTGTCAGTCAAAGCACAGTAGGCAAAATGTTTGTTCAACTCCCTGGAGGGACAAAGCCCTTTTTCTAACATCAGCTGAGTTGAGCTAAAGGGGAGCTCTCTCCGAAATGATACCATCTACTCCCTGGGCATAGGATGTCCCAAGGCCAGGGAGGTGCCTTCAGACCTCAGTGCCAAGGACATATCAGGACATGGTACAGGGGCAGCAGCTGCCCTGGCCCCATTTCCCAGCAAGGTTTAGGATGCAGCCCAGGACAGGTGCCGTAACATTATTTAGAAACCTGCAGCTTTTCTGTATGAACATATTCTTGATTCTTAATAAGCCTTTTACCTTTACTCTTATGCCTTACCAGCTCAGAGTAAGAAGTTTCCTGTTGCCATACAAAGCAAATCCCCATGGAAGGCCCGTCAGGGGAGACCCGCAGACCCAGTCCTGAGTGCCAGGAGTCTGACTGCAGCTGCTCGTTGCACAAGGAGCCAAGGGGATTGTGTGTCCTTTCCCTTTCCTTATTCCACATTCACAACAGGGTGAGAGGCCGCTGGTCCAGTGTAAGCAACGTCGATGGTGGCTTTGCATGTTATGTAGATACTTAGTAGCCTGGAAACTAAGGCAGTCCCCAATGCGAGCTAATACATTATGAAAGGTCACGTGCCCTAAAACAATTTTATATTGGCCTATATTGATGAACCTAGGTCTTTCTTTTTCGTTAAGTTCTTAGTGTTGTTGACCCATCTGCCCATTGGGCAAGCAGGCCAATAGCCCAGTATCAATAGCGAGAATTCCTCAGAGGGACATCTCCATGCTCAAACCTCACTCAGAGCCATGAAGGAGAGGAACTTACGAAGGGGAGGAATCACAGAACTTTCCTCCTCCACCAGAGAAGAACAGCATATGACCTTTCTGAATGCCCTTGCCCAGCTGAGTATCTCATAGTCTAGGCTCAGTATGGAATGACACTGATGGTGGCTGTGCATCTTGTATAGGCATGTAAGTAGACCGCAAGCTAAGTAACAATTCGAAAAGGATACACCCTAAGGACTTTTTAAGGAATCAGGGCTACCTGGCTGGACAGGAGAATTGTAGCTATTTATTCCCTTCCTGTCTCCTCTGCTCAAACAGTAGTGGAGGAACTTCCTAATGTATCAGCCAATGTTTCATGCACTGCTATCCACGATTTTTCTCTGGACATACTAAATGGAGGGGAAGGGGCTTTCTAGGTGGAAACTAAGAGTAGCTCTGTTCTTCAGAGAAACAACAAGCCTTTGTTTCCCTTCTAGTGTTAGCAATGAAGAGGGGTCTGCCATGTGAGATGTGACATACCTGTCATGTAGGATGTACTAAAAGTACCTGTCATATAGGATGACAGGTCAAGAATAAAGTACATATCACAATTACTTTGTTTGCTGTTTCAGAGTAGGAATCAGTGCTGTGCCATCTTCTGAGTTAATGTGGAGATCAGTTTTTGCTGGACACTAATACAAAGGGAGAAACCATAGCAGAAGGGTGATTACTGGCAGAATTTCCATAGATATTAAGTACAGGCAGAATTCATACAGAAGGAATTTAAAGCAGTCAGGTATATTTTAAATGTGGCCTCTTATGTACTATTTCTCCAGTGCTTTTCAAAATGAAGCTGATACTCACAGAAAGGGCTGTCTAGCAGGCCTCCATTCCCCCGCAGAAAACCCTCTGGCCATGCATTAACAAGACAACGCTTCCTATGCAATCCCATTCTAGCCTGTCTCAGGCCTTTGCTGAAGCAACATGCTTTTACAGTAAGCATTAAACCCAGTCAGTGATTGACCTCTGCTGAAATTACGAGCAAATGCAACAGCAGCTTAGACAATCTGGCCCAGTGGAAGTAATTTAGCTAAGATATGGGATGGTCATCTGTGTATGAACAGTCCAGGATGATTTCAGGAGGCACTGGGCTATGTCCACACTGGTGACAAAGACAGGAGATGGCAAATTTTATTCTATTACCGTCAGTTGGGGAATTAAAGCCCTTGGAGGTGGCACCAGGAAGAAGTGAAATGTCAGCCCTCAGATAAATCTGTGTTCAAGGAGTTGGAGATTCCCCTGACGAATCTTTCACTTGCTCTCTCTGAGATTGTGTCAGCCTGCTGCAAGTCTGCAGTACTTTTCTCTAAACTTCATATAACCCAGAGCTAAGCAAACAAACAGCACTTCTACAAAATGCATGAGGCAATAGCAAGTGGCAATTGTCTCGTTCACCCTATACATGTATAGAGATGTACAGAGGTGTATAGAGAATACATAGAAGGTATCCTGCCTGTGTGTTGGGTTTGTGGGAAGGGTGGTGTTTAAAACTGGGCTCTGACTGTATTAACTGACTGGTATGGGGCATTGTGTGGGGTTGTATAATCTGAATGAAAGACCTTATTGTAATGAGTGCTGCTTATGGCACAGAAAATTGTTGTGAGATTTTCAGTCTGAAGACTCCTGTTAACACCATCCCAACACTATGCTATTTGTGCAAAGATTGTGCTTTCCCCTTAAGGAGCTTTTGGAAGACAATCCAAATGGGAGATGAGTATGCTGGAAAGGAAAAAAGAAAAGAAAACCAGTGTATGCATTGCAAAAGTAGAGTTATACTGGAAACCACACCATCTTTTACTCTAGACTTTCTACAATGCAGGGCTGTGTTCTCTGAGCATAGCACTTTCCTGACTCCTATTATATGTTCTTACACAGCAATTTTGTATTTAATGGGAAGTGCATGAAGAATGCATACATAAATTTGGACAAACCCCCAAAGTTGATAAAGCCCAATGAAGACAGTCTGGAGCACTAAAGAAGAAACATGCTAATAAACGTAAGAGATCAAGGCCTGAGTTGGACTAAAAATGGTTTAAACCTATGTCTGGACTACCAAAATACCTACAGTCACATTAGATCACTTTTCAGATATTTGTAAGCAGTACAAAGTTTTCTCTGTTAGTAAATTATTCCTTTAACTGTCCACTACAGTGTTTCCTTCATTTCCTCTCCCAAACATCTGGCAGTAGATGCTGCAGAAGCCCACAGTCAGCAAGATAAGCAAGCAGGGGCCTAACTTTAGTTCATGAGTCATCTCCGTGGCTCCAGCGGGACAGTTCAGGTGGTTAAAGTTAAGCATGTAGTTAAGTACTTTGCTGAAACAAAATGGGTCTATGCCAGCAAGAGGTTACTGCCTAGGTGGAGAACTGGTCTGCTGCCTAACCATGTGTCCTTCACTGTTTATAAAAGGGTTTAATTTAAAACGTACTTAAAAGACACATCTCTGCTGTGAAAGCAGTCATTCCTAAAGACTAGGAAAGCCGACTGCTGTCAGTCTTTACAGTCTCTTGCAGCCCCCACATTACTATCCAGCTGTTAAATGAAAACACTTTGATTGGGCTCAGCAGAGCAGGGAGTGACTGCTCACCCTTGCCTTACAGGGCTCAGCGAGCCTGTGGGTCACAGATAGAAAACCCCTGGGCCCCAAGTGAGATACCTGCTTTGTTACAAAAATTCTGCTTTCCTGTTAACAACAGTTCAGCTACTGACCTTTCAGTGGATGGAGTCATCATTAGCCAACAGCCATTTCCACTGCAAAGGCACAAAACCAGAGCTCTAGCTCTATGCCACCTAAACATTCATGGACCTTCGAAAGCCTTCATTTTAAAAATGCCATTTGGAGCCATTTATTCTGGGCTATGGTGAGCACCTTCTCTGAAGCCCCTCATCACCGCAAGGGCTGCAATTAGTTCTGCTCAGGCTGTGGTCTGTCTCCACCACATGCCAAGTGTTTGCTTCCCGCTGACCCTACTGCTACAAACCCAGCCACAGGTAACACACTGATGGTTGGGCTTCAGGCTTCACAGGAGGCATATCTGAGCAGCACTCATTCAGAAAATAAGACCTATATTACCATGCCTATACAGGAGCTCTGTGATGCTTCGAAATAACCCTTTTAATAAAATCAGATAATTATTTGCAGCTGAAAGAATAGTTTTGAAGCTCTTTTTCAGAGTATCTGTGTCACCAGTAATTCCTTTTTTTCTGAATATAAAAAAATTCAGCTTTTGCCAAATACAGAGTTTTTCCCAAGCCTAATACCTTTATAGTATTTCTTCTTGCACATTTTTCCCAAGCTGTCAAAATCATAAGACTGAAAATTATAAAGCCAGCAGCTTTGCTAGAAAATGTCAGGCAGCCACACATTTTTCAGAAGAACAAGAGATTCTATTTTACACTGGGCAGCATTGTTTAAAATTGAGTTTTGAAAGTCTCCAATTTTTCATTTCCAAGTCAAGGCTGATGGAGAAATTTCACTTCCAAAGGAAAGCTAAAGAGCAACTGAAAACAGGGATTTAGAAAAGAACTGCCATCTCAGCAATCATTTTGAACATTAGGATCTTTTGACATTTTAATACTGGTGGCAGTGATTCACCTAGTAGAGAGACTTAACTAGGATTTGTTTATATGTCTTTCAAGTACTAAGTGTCAATCATCAGTCTTTCATGTCTGCTTTTTCCTCCACAGGGTCTCTATAAGCTTTTGGGGTTTCTCTCATCCATTGAATCATTGTGTGATGCAGACTTTATTATTTACTCCCCATTCAGCATTAAGCAAAACTTTCCTTTCTTCAGTAGTTTTAATCTGTGCCTATTGAGCATGGCCTGAATTGGAAGCATGTTCCCTGAGTGGAGGAACCAAGCTAATGCCATGTGATGGTGTCTTCATTTCTACCTGGCTGTATACACTGCACCACTTAGAAGCTAAGATCATGCATATGAAAGGCAGACTGTAGCAGATGAGTTAAGAAAATAAGCATGAAGATAAGCAAGAGCATTAGAGGAAACTGCAGAAGAAAGGTCTGAGTTGTCATCTTTAAGAGAAGTTAGCTCAAGGGACTTTTTCTCATACAGTGCATGGAAAGGTTGCTGCGGCCAGATACTAGGGAATGGTGCAAAAGAGCCTTGTGACATGCTAATGCTCTCCTGCTGCTAAGCAAATATCATGGCCTTTATTTTAATACACATGCATAATAATATTCTCTGGCAAACAAACCACAAAATCTACCAACAGTTTCCTTCAAATTAAGAACATTCAAGTATTTCTCCACTGCAAGAAATGTTTACTGCAGCACCTCTGTTCTAACTGCAGGGCCTTTCCCAGTCCTGCCACACAACAAAGTGCCCACCTTCCTTTCAAATTGCCGCTAGCAAAACCCAAGTGTCAGCTTGCCACCCCGGGCTGGGGCACTGCCCCCTTCAATTCAGGGTAGGCTGAGGGAAGCCGATTCATGCTGTGGGAGAGGGGCAGCATTGAAATGTCAAATGTAAATGAGCTGCTGAGGCAAAGGAGTGGTGGAGTCCAGAAGTGAGGCCATTCTCTTCACAGGATCATTGTCTGCACCATTTAAATACGTGTGAAGTCCTTGCAGGCATGTTTCCTGCTATTTGGGCTAAAGGAAATAAGGTAGCAGGGAATATAAAAGGGTCAGGCAAAGGATCTATGTCAAATTACAGCTTGCACAGCTGTCACTAGAGCAAGACTAGGTTGCCCAAAGAAGACTACAGAGGAGAGGAAGGCTAGTCTAATAGAAAAAATTCTCTCTGCTCCCTTTTCCCCAGCATCTCTTTTCCCTTCCTGTAACTTTCCAGTGGCTCTGCTGTCCTCCTTCCATTCCTTATAGGAATTTCAGAGTTCCTGTAGTTTGTCGCCAATCTTGTCACTATTTCCTGTGCAACCAAGTAGACAGCACAGCCTGGGCATGAATGCTGAACATCTTACAGCACAGTCTGGAACTAAACTTGTACATCACTCATTTACCCTCTTGTCCCCGCCTTGACCCCTTGAGGTCCTTCAGATTGAATGTATCAATAGCATGGTTTCACACTTTGCGGCTGAGAGCTGTCAAGTTTTACTTCTAGCAGCCGTTTATCTATGATCCAGCAGGCATACAGACTTCATAGAACCTCTTTAAAAGGATTGTCTTTTACATTATCCAAAGTGATTGTTTAATGGTAGCCTAAATTTACTTACTTGAAATGCATACCCCAACTTACGCATCTATCACGTCTGCCACAGACAGAATCATAGCAGTGTGCTGTGTTACTGGTCTCCAGAGACACAGTTTATCACTCCAAACACTTGAAAATGCTTCTACAGAGCAAAGGCTTATATCCAGGCCAATTACTTTTCTAACGCAAATTTTTCTGAGCATCCCTTCCATTTAGAGAAGACAAAAAAAACCCAAAAAAAATCCCTCTAAAAAATTTAATTTCAATTGCTCTGTGCTAAAGGAATGCAAGAATGTTTCACGCAGTAGTCACATTAATGCGTTCCGTAAGTCTGCCTGGAATGGGAGAGGAATATAAACACATTATTTCATACCCTGTAGCTCTGTCTCTGACAGAGAGGAAGTGAAACTATGCAGTGACACTGTTTAACCCTTGGGGAACCAAGTATCAGCAGCCTAGCTTAAATGACAGCATTTTTTGCATGTTTTCTCATTGCAAGCAGAAGCAGAGGCAAGGGGCTATGCATTCTTAAGGAGAAAAAAGCTGTCAGAGTGTATGCCTGCCTCCTTTCAAACATGTTCTGGAAGTGCATGTTTATTTTTACGAAACCAGGTAAAGGTTATTATGCCATACACAGTTGTGGCCCCTCATTTAAATAAAACAGTGAATAAAGCCCAAATTTAAGGCAGGAGAATAACTGAAACGTGTTTTACACTTACATAAGCATCTCAGACATATTAAGAATAAACATAATTATTGTTTATTATTATTGTATTACTACATTATAATACAATAATAATAATTGTATTATGTGTCTTATTTCATAAAATAACGCAAAGGAAGTTTTGTAATCTGTGATGAAGTGTGACTGTTTAAAAACCTCTCTGCTGCGTGGTTTTTGCTATTTAATACGCTACATAGCCCATCAGCAGCAGCACCAGAACAAGTGAGTACAAATCAGCAGTGAAAACCTTTGCTGAAAGAAATAAAATATATAGACATCAAGGTCTAGCACAGTAGGTACCACTTCTGCTACTGCAGCTGTATAGAAGTCTAACCTGTGTACTCTGCTGACAAAACGTCCCTACTGCAGATACTGCTAAACCAACAAATCTTTGTTTCTCACTGCTGCAGCAGAACCACTACCCCTTGGAGAAAATGAGCGCTACCAATGAAAGGGTCATGTTGCTAGTGTAGTTGTGTCTGCACAAGGGGCTTCTTCTGGCAGCAAAGAATACTTTGCCTCTTTATACCCCCAGGAGATGTAGGTGTGTTGGCATGTTAACAGAGATCTGGGCTTCCACACTGAACAATACAGTGCTATTTCTGAACAGTTACCACCTTGAGAGTTTACACAGCCCTAAACATAGATTAATGCTCAGAATAAAAATCAAGTAGCATCTACCTTTGGTTTTAAAGAGAGCCAAATATCACTTTTGTAAATAAAAAAATACCTTAAGATGGTAACAGCAATACAAGCCAAAGCAAACTTCACTACAGGTGTCAAGGCTTAGCTGTAAAGAAGCAGCTGTGTGGTCAGCATTACATTGCACAGAAATATCTGTGTCAGTCCAGAACAAAGCTGAATTTGTGGCTATTTTCTTCTTCTTTCAAAAGCTTTTTGTTCTTTGTCCTTTGGAGAATGGAATGCAGTTCCTTCTTTCATCACTACCTTTCCCTCCAAGTGTGATGCAATTTTTAGTTACTGCTTTGCAATGAGAATGTGCTTATGATTCTGCAAACATGGAGAAATACATTGCTCATGTTTCCTCATCTCTCAGGTCCTGGAAGAGAAATGGTGGGATTCCTCTGGCCAAGTACACACTCCAGCAAGTCACTCTGCACTGTCAGCTGAAAGAAACAGTCCCTCATAGTGCAAGACACCCTTGTTTAAAAATAGTTGCCTATGTAGAATTCAGCCCCTTTCAAATTTCAGAGAAGTATTTATCACCTTTTGATATGTGTATCTACACCAGGATGGAATGAACAGCATCCTAAAAGGGCTTGCTTCTCTCAAGCTGACTCCAGAGGGAGCTTTGCCAGATACCTCAGTGTAGCTCTTTACATTGTAGAGGTCTAAACTTAGAAGATACCAGTCTTGATCCAAAATATCCTTCTACCTCAGCCCATTCTGTAACACTGGTGCACTGACATACATACTTTACTGTGAGGGTGGTGAGGCACTGGAATGGGTTGCCCAGGGAAGCTGTGAACGCTCCATCCCTGGTGGTGTTCAAGGCCAGGTTGGACAGAGCCTTGTGTGACATGGTTTAGTGTGAGGTGTCCCTGCCCATGTCAGGGGGGTTGGAACTAGATGATCTTAAGGTTCTTTCGAACCCTAACTGTTCTATGATTCTATGATATTTAGCGTGTGCTTCATTTCTGTAATTCTTTTTTAACATCCCTGGCTGCATTTGACAAGAACCAAGCTGCAGGCTGGCCTACACAAGGAGATCTAAGCTCTTAGGTCTATGCTTGCAGCTAATGTGAGTCACCAGGTAATAGGAACACTTCCTTTAAGGCTGCAGGTAATGCTAGCCTTGAATGAGAAGGCAATTGCACTAACAGTATGTTGGTAAAATGGAGCAACGGCAGAAGGCCATGTACCACCCATCAGGTAGCTGCTGGTAACCCATCCCACACACACAGCCAGACTCAACGGTGGTGTGATGTAACTCAAGGTGTGGTTTGATATTACAGCAAAGCCTGTCTAGCAACTCAGTGCAGCTGAAAAGGCAGTCTTGCTCCCCTCTGCTATGCCCAGCTCCCACTCCCACCCTTCCTCCTCCTCCTTGCCTGGGTTCCTCCAATCTGCTTGGAATTTGTTAAAACTCATCCTTAGGAAGAAGGGATTTTCTTTCTGCTATTTTGTCTCCCTGATCTGGCTCACATCAGTGCCAAAGGAGTGCTGATGGAGAGGGCAGCGAAGCACAGATGAGGCCAGAAGGATGGAAAAGGGCAGGGAGCGCACTGGCTGAACCTCCAGGGAGAGGTTTTCCATTGAGGCATGATACCCTTTGGCTGAAGTGTGCTCAGAACAAGTTACCTTATCTCAGGTGATGGGAAGTAACATGTTCAACTACAGTAACTTTGTCACTTACCTTACTTCTTCTTCCCAGCACCCCAAAATATTAGAGCACTCCCTCTGAGGGAGGCTAGTACTGTCCTTGAATGTGCTAGACATGTTCCCACTGAGCATGGCTTTCTTCTCTAGGACAGAAATAACAGGTAGAATTCAAAACTCTGAGCCTATTACATACTTATTGGCTGCCTTTTCTACTTCAGAGCTTGCACTGACAGGAGATGCCTACAAAACCCTGCCTAGGCCATCATCTCAAATTCCACTTCAAAATGGCAATATAGTAGAGCTAGCAAGTGAGCCATGAAACAGCAGTGATCGCTAGACCTTTCTTCTACCAAAATAAGTTGCGGTTTCCTAGGTGCCATTCATGATTCTAATTCATGATTAATCCATAATCTTTTCAAGTTGCTTTTTCACCACTTTTTCATTCTTGGCCTTATAAAAGGAGAAAGATTTGATTACTTTGTGTTATTTGAAATGATCACCAGACTATGGTCCCTTTTGCTGACCTGTTACTTTGGCATTTGGAACCAATAATGGATCAGAAAAGTAACTGCTGAGAAAACTGCATGCAAGAGCCAAGGCTTAGTTGAGTCAAGCCTAAGTCCTATCCCTAGGACCTCCAATAAGGCTTCAACAAAAAGGCAGGTATGGGAGCAAAGACCATACTGAATCAGACAGGCTTCTGTTGTCATGGTCATTTTCATGACCATCAGGACTTCTCTGCCCTATCCAAAGAGCACCAACACAAAGGCAGAGACCGGGGCCTTTTCTTGTTAAATGAGATGGCCCAATTTCTTATGTATCTATGTGTGTGATAAAGCCAGTCTGAAAGACTTCCAGCCAAATTTGCTGTGGAAGTCATTTACCAACACTTGGTTCTCTGGCATTCATATCCTTCTCAGGAGCAGTTCCCATCCCCAAATCCTCCAGGCTGCCCCGATTTTTCTATACCACTTATTAATGTTTATAATTACAAATTAAGTGAGCCTACTGAGTTTGTAATGAAGGCACATTTTAAAATGCTGTAATCAAAGAACTTTCAATCGTATTAGGACTTTAGTGACCTAGTGGTTTAATTACATGTAAATGTAAACACAAATAAGCTCTTGGTTTACTCCTGTCTTTCAGATAGGCCGTGGCAAAGTGTTCCTGCCCATTTGCTATTGTTGAATATTTGATGCTAACTGTGGCTTGAACCCCAGTGGCCAGGACTCCTATGTGGCCTCCCAGGCAGTGAGAGTCAGCCCCACACATGCTCAGCTCCTAGAGTGGATTGCCGCCAGATACACTTTGTCAACATGACAAATATCAGTTATTGTGAAGAATTCCTTAGAAGGAGGCATCACGTGAAATCAAAGGTTAAACTGAAGGCTGTACTGTCTGACAAACACCCTAAGTCAGCACAGCCACTGGAAAAATGTTGTCCTCCTCTCCCCTTGCCTCCAACCATCCTGCTCAGCCCCACTACCTCCTCCCCCCTGATGGCAAAATTGCTTCTATGTCCACAAGGCAAACTGGATGTATCACTAGACTGATAGGGTTGAGAGCAGCCTTTTTTCTTTCTTTCTTTCTATTTTCCCCACCTATATCAGTTCTTTGAACAACTGCACAGATATTCACAGTAGCATGAAGAAACAGGGGACCCCAGGGACAAGATGCAGGCAGTGAGCAAGTGTCACTCAGAGTGCCAGCATATGTCTGCTTAAACGTTGGTCAAGTTGAATCCTAAGGAGAAAGGTAAGAATAACTGTCAGCAGCACTTTAAAGCTTCAGTTGTAATAAAGACAAATTGTTGCTAGAACTTGGTAAATGTTAATTTATTTCTGCACTGCAGCCCTAGAAAGGGCAATGTATTTAAACAGCATTAGAAAATGTGGTCTATCAAACAGGCTTCAAACAGTGCCTGTTGGCAAGCCTCCTAATTTGGGGCACAGTGAGCCTTCGTACTGTAAGGGAGGTCTGAGCAATAAGCAAAACACTTTGAGACTCCAGTTTCAGTTCTGCTTTGTCTTGTTTGCAGCCCAGTCCTTTTCTTGTTACGGTCTTTGAACCTCTCCCAAGCCCACACAAGGACTGGTTGTTAGGCAGGATGTGCTGCAACTGCCAGAGAGATTAATTGAAAGAGAAGTGTAGATGAGCACCATCAGCTGCACACACACATGTATCAATTTAACTGCTTCAGTTTAGAGACGATTAAGATAAATTGGTACAATCTTCTTTCTGGACATGATTAGAATGTATATGGCTTTGGCTTGTCAGGTGCAAAACCACTGCCACCAAGAAAAGGAAAAATGCACTGTGACTCCACAGCAGTTATAAGATACTGTTATAACCAAATAGGTATAAAAATAGCCAGGAGAGGCCCATATTTTGCAGAAATTGCCGCTACATACAGCATAGTACATTTAATTGTAATTGACAGCATTTTTCTAGTAGCGAAATAATTGCTTTATTTTACTGTGGGTGTTCAGCTTCATCTATCTGTGACGGATTAATATCCATCAGTGCAGACACTGATATCAGGGAGTGCAGAGGTGGTGCCATGGGAGTTATTGCCCTCAGTTTAGAGCTGCTCAAATGAACCTACTTTGCCACTTTTTACACTCCTAAATGTCCATAGGGACACCACCCAATGTTTTATTAACTTGGTAAGTATGAGCAGAGATCAGACATTGGTCTTCCCAAGAGGAGAGAAAACCACAGTTTTGTCAAGTGTGACTGAAAATATGAAATTATGATGGCAACAGCTGCTTGGCCTGACCTCTGTAAGTGCTGCCACAGGTGTCCATGAACACGTTTAGAGGGAAGGGAAAAGCAGTGTTTCTGAAATTGATTTATTTGTGTTAGCTATGCCATATAAAAGTCCTGGCAGTCAGATTACGTCTCTTAACAGGACCATGAGAGTGCACATCCTCTGAGGCCCTGAACCAAAATCATCACCTTCACCATGGAGTCCCTAAGAGTACATGGGGAAGTTTCAAACCCACTGATAGCTGCTGGAGGGGAAGTTTAGATAAACTGTGTCCTTCCTTAGCACTAAATCCTCCTGCTTGTGAAATGCTTACAGATGATAGCAAAGCAGATTTTTTTCATGAGGTTAATGTCATTTGAAGGATTCATATGAATCCTTCACGCATTTTGCTTTCATTTTCAGTATGACTGAAACTTATCATATAAACTCTTTAATTTTAAATTTGGTTTCAAGTATTGCAACAAGGGGTTGTTTCTATCACTACATCTATAGTCAGTAAAAGGCACCTCTGAGTAAAACTCAGTAAAAGTTACCCTCTGAGCTGCACAACAAATGAATACAACATGTTATAGACCCCATTTGCCTTTCTGCAATATTTGGTTCCTCAGATAATAAGCAAATGTATCACTCTTCTAGAGAGAAGTTTCATTTCCTTCTCATGTAGATTACCTCAAGAATGGTTAAACTTCAGGCTTATTTTGCAAAATGCAATTTTTGCTTCATACAGCAGCTCTCAGCAGCCTGTTTATAGGGTTGTGTGGCACAGGATCAGTGCTGGCAGCGCTGCCCACCTGCAAGGATGCTCCTGCCACATTCCAAGGTAGAAAGGTCCCCCTTTGCCTTTCTCAGGAGGACATTGCATAAAGAGGGGGCTCAGAACTACCCTCTTTGGAAGAGCAAACAAGACATCAGCTGCTCCCTGAGGTCTCCCTGGGAAATGCACAGCTTGTAGGCACTCTGGGTATCACAGCTCCTCTCCATAAATGTTGTCTAAAAATAGAGCTGAAATGTGACTGTTCATGATACAGCCTTACAGTAAACAAGGAAATCAAACACACAGCCATGCAGAGCTTTGTTTATTTTTCTATCATGATGTGTAAACTGTTAAAATCTATTGATTGTCACTTCTTATTTCAGGGCCAATTGCCAGTAAGTTTAAGAAAACCTTCTGTTGTTCCACTGCTTTACCTTGCTGCAGATCTCATGGGCTACTTGCATGTTTATGGGCTCTTTTACAGTTGGCACTTTGATTCATTTAGCCTACAATGTAAATAAATATATTTGCAAATATATGCCGAGTAGTATAAATATTTATATTACAATTGCCTAAAATTTTCAATTGCCCATGACTTGGGTAAATGTTTCCCAGTTTTTACACGAAATCACAAGTAGAAGTCCATTTTCAAGGCAAAAACACAACCCCAGCAAAACCAAACCAAAAAACCACAAACAGCTCAGCCATTTCAAAATACTGAAACACAAGCAGCATAACTAATACTAACCATTTCCCTCTTTATTTTGATTAAACATTTCTAATTGGGAATAAGCAACCGTGAACTTGACAAAAGTACCTTTTGCTTTCTATAAGAAAGCTCATTCATAGACTTGACAGATTTATAAGTCTTAGATAAGTCTTTTGCACATGCATGAGGGACTTCTGAGTCAAAAGGAGCATCACATACTGGATCTGCCCTAAAGAACTGAGCTTCTCAGGGAAGACATACACAAAACTGATGATACTCTCCCAGACTTGCATGCCAAGAGAAACCATGATTCTGGTATTTCCAAACCCCTGAGCATCTGCATTTGCAACCTGAAGGATCCTTTAGCTCAGCTTGCATTTTGGGCATAACCTGGTGTGTTTGCGTGCATGCCCATAGCTGTTTGCCATGCATACCCAAAGCTTTCCACTGCCATCTTTCAGAGGGCTGCTCAGGAGGGACTGTCAAGGCAGATTCTTGAGGGCCTGGCAATACAGGATGTAGAAAGCCTAATGATCAACCTCACTCCTTTCCCAGCATTCTCCGGACACGCACAGCTGCATCTTTCTCAGGACACAGGAGTGGGAGGAGGGGTGAGACAGAGATGTGTGAGACAGTCAACCCCACCTATCAAAAAGCGATTGGCCTTCCTTTTTTAAAGATGAACACAAGCTTAACTTGCAAGCCTTCCTTTAATAGTGACTATATATCCACTGTAACCTGCCTTTCCCTTATCATACAGTGTTTTGGGTTGGAAGAGATCTTAAAGATCACCCAGTTCCAACCCCCCTGCCATGGGCAGGGACACCTTCCACTAGACCAGGTTGATCAAAGCCCCATCCAACCTGGCCTTGAACACTGCCACGGACGGGG
>JAOEHX010008202.1:34834-58296 GCA_025448015.1 Bolborhynchus lineola
AAAGCCCCTCTCCAGGTTCCTGCAGCCCCTTCAGGCCCTGGAGCTGCTCTGAGCTCTCCCTTCAGAGCCTTCTCTCCCCCCGCCTGGAAGAGCAGCGCTCAGAGCCCACCTCAGTCCCCTCTGGCGGGCGAGAGCCGCCCCAGCGCTCGAACACCCAACCCGCCCCTCTCCCCGGCCCGGAGCAGAGCTCACCCCGCGCTCCCGACTCCACCTCAGCCGAACCGGGACCCGAAAGCACCGGAGCGGACCCCCGAGGCCGCCACCGCCACCGCCACCGCCGCCGCTCAGCTCGGCCCCGCGCCTACACCCCCCACAATGCCCCGCGGCACCGGCACCGCCGGCGCCTACAACCCCCATAATACCCCGCGGCGCCTACAACCCCCAGAACACCCCGCGCGAAGATGGCGGTGCTGGGGCGCGCGTACGCGGCGCTGTTCCGCCGCACCTCCACCTTCGCCCTCTCCATCGCCCTCGGCGCGATCCTCTTCGAGCGCGCCTTCGATCAGGGAGCGGACGCCCTCTTCGAGCACCTCAACGAGGGGGTAAGGGCGGGCGGAAGGTGGCGGCGGCAGCGCCCGGGGCGCTCGAGGCTGGCGGTAGATCCGCAGCAGTTGTGCGCAAGGAGGAGGGCGCCGGGGCTTTGGGGCACCGCGCGCAGGATCTCAAACGGCTGCGGCATCCTCCTGCCTGCCAGGCGGCAGGGACAAGGTAGCGAGTCTGGTCCCCAGGAGGGACCGCAGGAAGAACCTGGCAGGGACTTGGAAACCCCGGGAAGCCTTCAGGCCCCCTGGGAGACGCTCTCCGTGAAGGAAGTTGTTGCCCTCCCCAGCAAGTTGTTAACTCTATTTCATCTCATCCCTTCTTCTGCCCCCCACCTCGCACCGCTTCGTTGAAGGAAATCCGCAGCGGGGTGTCCGTGAACGACACACCAGGTATCGTCCCACTGAGTAAACCTGGGAAAACAAGTACATCACACGACTGGAACAATTCCTGCATTCGAATCAGAGACGCCAGGAGATCATTGTCTAAGGGACTGAAACATTTTGTCAGTCCTGTTTTCTCTGAGCAACTCATATTTACCAAACACTTGAGACTGTAAAACACAAAAGCTGTTCTACAGACCCCAGCAGTAGGAAATTGCCTCTCCTTGTAAAGAAGACACAGTCTAACCCTAAGCGACACCTGTCTTTGGATCTCCTTGTGAAATGAGTTACTGCAAAACCACTTTTGTCGCAAACCTGTTTCTGTTCATGTTTCCAGAGGATGAACTTTCCGTTCCACAGGAAACACCCTGACCCCTCTGCACTCCTCCCAGGCCCCGAAAGCCTGTGGGGCTGTTCCTGCTGCCATGGGGGGCACAGAGCTGCCATGGCACCCCAGTGCCATCCTGCTCCCCTGTTTGTGTCACAGTGGGTGCCCCAGTGGACTCGGACCCGCTGAGGTATCATTGAAAACCACGCCAAGTCCCAGTGACAAATGCTCCCAGTTGTCTCCTCCATCCCAAGTATTCTTGTCAGCTGCGCAGCCAGTGCCCCTGCAACCTGGTTTGTCCTTTCTGTTCTTTATGCAGTACTTTGACTTATTCGTAACCATACTTCATAATGCCTGGATCAGGATCTCCCACTTGCAGATACATAACTTTTTAGTATCTGATGGAAGTAACCCAACACCCATTTACTAGTTGTTAACACTTGCAGCTTTTGCCATTTCCTCCCTTGTCTTTTAAAGCAGATAATACAGGTTACTTCTGCATTATTTTAAAACTTTACAGCTGCTTTCAGAAGAACAATGCTTACATTTTCCTGAGCACATCTTCAATTATTACTATTATTACTATTACTTTACTCTCAACTGGAACTAGCAGCGATGTGCACAAAAAAGGAGCCTTCTATCCACACAGTCCCCTCTTGTTCAATGCATGTGTGCTCCCCACACACTGAAGAAAGGCACCCTGGGCATTCACACCAGCCTAAGGAGTATGTACTCTGTAGTAGTTCAAACAGTAATTAAACTTCAGCTCCCACCAAGCACTTTACATGTCTTTTCTGGGTAACTGGGTCTGTTGCCTACGCCCCATTTCTTTCAGAAGCAATTTCATGGACATCAGATCCCAAGCATTCCTGAATAATTTATGGGCTAGAGGGTAACAAATCTTTTTCATGAATATCTGTAACCTCCTACTAATAAATAATTAACTCTCAGCTCATTAACAGTACTGAGGAAAAAAAACAGGCATTGAATTTCACAACACGGGATTTCTTTTTCAGCTTTTCACTCAGCCTCTTTATGTCATTCAGGAATGCCAAAATGCGATATTATATCAGTGTTACAATATTAAGGAACTCCAACTAATAACATGACCAATAAAATTTATTAAACATTATATTTACAACTATTTACATATCCTTCCATAGATTAATATTAAAATAGACAATATACAATTTAAGAATTTTCATTCAAAGGCATTTTGTTGGAAAAAATAGGCTCTATTACGAGACCACCATATAAGAGCAAAACTTTCATGTTTGCTTTACACAAAAATATTTTCAGTTTAGTAAGTCATAGTATGGCATCACAACAGCAGACTAATATGAAGTATGACTTTGTAGATATAACAGTCGTTAATGTATTGGTTAATGAAGTAAAGGGGTTAGGAGTTCTGTGAAGCATGCAGTACAGTTCAGTTTCAGTTATTTTACAGTTATGGTGATGGAACAAGCAGCTAAATCAAATACATGCCATACAAAAGAAAAGAACTGCCAACCAGGAACACGCTACACTTAATAAAAAGTACAACTTTGGTCCAATAAAACATTAGACAAAAACCAGTTTTACAATTAGAAGTTCTATTTTATACAAGTTTGAACATTAATTACAAGACTATTTACATTTGCACAATATGTATAAAATAAATTATTTAAAAAGGAAGACAATATTACATCTTTTTTTTTTTTTTTTCCCCAAAAAAGAAAGCTGTACAGCACTTTACAAAATATAATAAGATAATAGACTATTTTCCTCCAAGTCTTTCGTTTTCTTCCACAGGCTTTTTTGTCGTTTTTCTGTGGGAGTTCAACTGTAACTGCAGTTTCATAACACAAAGCTGTATAACAGATTTTAAGTATCATTTGTTTTTTGGTGGCTGTTTTAGCTGTTAACAGCTTCCAGCGCTGTTAACTCACCAGGTTTCGTCATCTTTTTCAGCAATAAGCTCTAAAGCTACAGGCAATTTTAAAATACAGATAATGGCAGTTACTGGAAAACTGACTTGTTTGAACAAGAGGCTGTGCCACACTTCTCTGAAGGAACACCCAAGTTACTGAGAAAGGTAGTATTCCACAGAATTAAGTGCTCTGTCTTAAAAAAAAAATCCCCAAAGATTTGTGTATCACCGCACCTCAATCCCGAGTTGTCCCAGGGAAAGGGTGACCAGAAGATGCTAGTTGTCATATTGGTGCCAACTCAAAGTCATCATTAACTTCAACAAGAGGAACATAAAACTCCTGAATGTCGTAAATGCTGACAGATTTGTACGTAGCAGGATCGAGTTCCTGTAGTTTAAGCTGCCACTCCAGTCTCTGTACCGCATTTAAAGCTGCTGCTTCGTGCTGCTGCCTCATCAAAAGACATGTCTGTTTTAAAATTGAGAAAGAAGTTATTCCAGTGCATGAAAAAAATACTGCAACAAGTTCGACATGAGAAGAAGTATCTAAAAGCCTCTCTGGTGGCAGTAAGTAATTTTCCCCACTAGGCAATGAGAAATTTGCAGATTATTCCATTACACCATGCAGCAAGAGAGGTTTGGTTTTTATACAGCTACACCCTGCTTTATGTTGCCCTTTAAAACCTCTACAATAGCCTATGATATTGCATACAAATCTCCTATTTATTCATCTTGTCTTCACAGTCACTTTAGAGTTGTTGGGGTTTTTTGTTGTGCTTGGTTTTTATTTTTCAAATGGAAAGACAAAGAAGCGTACCTTTAATTTTTCAAACTTATCATCAACGTCCTGTAACCACGACATAAACTGTCTGGCATTAAATCGATCTCTTACCGATGTTTTGCTGTCATCAGCCTGCAAAATATTATTCAAAGTGTAAGTTATTTGATCAATCACTCTTAAACAGACTTTAAACCACAAAATTTACTTTGTGGGATCTTCCTAAACAATGCTTCAGATGGAAAAATAAACTCAAAGTACAGAAGTACATATGAGCATAAATGTTAACCACCACTTCCACCGTGCGCCAGCCGCTCACTGAAGATGGGTATGTTCAGATTCCCACAATCTATTTACTGTACTCTGGTTTTGAAATTTAGAGTAGGAGGCTTTAAGATTTATGCCTTAAGGTCTTAATCAGTACAAGGCAGACCCTGCCACAAAACCACTATCTTTTGTTCCTTTAAAAATTCAGTCACAAATTAAATTAATATTCCCTCAGGGAAAAGCAGAATTGTTTATAAAGGAAAACTTAAGCAGCCTGACTTAACTGGGTACACAAGTGTTCAAAAGCTGTAATACAGAATATTTTTTCCATCAAAATCCCCAAGGGAGGTCAAAAAAAGTGAGCAGACATATCTCATGTCCTGTGAATTACATTTTTTTAAGGCTTTCTTAATAAGAATCTGGAATGTCACATCTGCCCACTGTGAGAAAGGAGATACTCTACAGATAGTCTTTAAGCCTGACTATGCCAATGTAACATTGAAATTATAATCACTAAATAGAACAAGCTGCTATTACTTTTTAGGGGGTGGGGGGAGAAAAACAAGACACTGCAGGAATTTGTACATTGTAGCAATGGGCAAAAACAGCAGAAAAAAAAACCCCTGCAATGACAAATGTCTAGAAAAGAGCTAAGATTTCAGGTATCAAGGACAGCTGCACAGGTTGCTTGTAGAAAGAGCCCTCAACACCACTTGTCTGGTAACCCTGAACCATAGCATAAGCATTCAGGTGAGCTGTGACCAGCTAACAGTCTATTCACCAGAAACTAGGGTTGTTTTCCCTCTGCCATCTTTGCTGTGGCCCACATGAGAGCCAAGTACGGATCTCAAGGTCTGTCCAACATGTACAGCCGCAAAGGCAAGCCTCCAAAAACCCAGAAACCCCATAAAACCAGCTCTGAGGTGGTCATTTTCCTGCAAAATAAACCAGATCTTTGCTCAAAAAATCCTTCCCAGCTATTTGCTCAAATACTTGAAAAAGTCATCAGAAATGTTGCTTCACTGTAGAACAAAACTAAGAGTTGTTAGCAGGATAACAGTTAAGTGGGAGGATGTACTACAAGATAATGGTTTCTTATGCATCTACATTCTTCCTGCCAAGCAAATTTAAATAAAAGCATCAAGTTGGTAATTTAAAACACTGATTTCAATTAGAATTTAAAAATATATTTAATTCTTTGCTGAACATTATGTGCAGTATTATAACTTTGTAAGAAAAATTACCACAGACTGAACCACAAAGCTGTTGAGGTAGTAAGGGGCAAAGAGAGGCATTTTACTACTACTGTTGTTCTCTTAATGGTCAAGAAAGGCTGCAGTACTTGGTCGTGAGGGAGAGGTAGGATTCACAACTTCTCCCCCAGTACATATTCTTTTTGTTTCACAAAATTCAAAAGTAGAATCAGCTTATTTAAAATCAATTGTAAAATGTTAACCATAAAACGCAGTTATGTGCATAAAAATCAGATGTACCTCAAATTTCTTAAAAGTTGAGGGCTCTAAACTGGGGCAGAAAAAAGCCAAGCACATTCTGAACTGCAGAACTAACGATGGTATGTGGACTGTTAATGGAAGAGAAAAATCTGGTTTTTGCCCTAACAGAGTACTAAGGAAATAATGATTTAAAAGTTTGCTGGTATAAAGTAGTATAAAGCTTAAAAGGGAAGAACAATGCACTCCCCATAAACTGCTATCTCTTGCTGAATCACCTGGTTGTGCATAGCTCTAGTTCTTTAAAGATGGGGAAAAAATATAGTAGCAGATTGAGGAAACACTGGAAGCTATAATAATTCTATAAAGGGCTTTGGGACTAAAGTAGAATTTCACATATGTTGGAAATGTAGGTGTTTCATTTAAAAATGCCCAGCATCCAATGCATCAACACTTTTATTACACCCAAAACATCAAATTTCTTCCTTCCATTATGTGTTCCTTACAGTCACCAAAACAGGTTCTGAATGCTGTTTCCATTTTTATTGGTTAGCAGACTTGTTCACAAAATACCGATATACGAATATACAAAATACACAAAATTCATGGTGTAATTTCATGACTATGAAATTACATTCTCTTAGAGATATAGCTGCAGCAAATCCCTGAGTGGTAGTCCATGGAAGGTATGCAGATTATAAAGTATACTGCTCATTTTATGTTTTAATCAGGACTAAGTGCCAACACTGGGCATATAAATAACATGGTGCATTTAAATAATATGGAGCTCGAGGTGATTTTAAAGAAACAGCACTGGATATTTCACTGGGGGTCATCTGTTTTTAACAGCCCAGTTGTAATGGCTGCCTTAGAGAGAGGAGAAAAGTATAATGTGAATACCTCCACAAATCATTTCCAAATTTCACAAACCACTCTCATCACTTCACAAACTACTGCATTCCGATTATCCAGATTACTGACAAAAATGACCTTACATTCTGCAAATACTTTTTGTTGTTGTTGAAGTTAAATTTGTAAACTTCCAAATATGTTCTGTTTATGACTTATTTAATAAAAATCAGCAGAAAAATGTTCTCATTTTATCCTTTTCATAATTTCTGGAGGTGGAAGAAAACCAGACATGGTGCAAAACAGAAAACAGTGTACATATACGCATATCCTCTTGTTACTGAACACTTGAAGCCTAATCAAAGGAGCAGTCTATAGTGTGCAAAATCTTAATTACAGGCAACTCAATGACAACTTCAGTAAGGGAACAGAATTCTCTCCGAACACTCCTTTTGACCTTTTTGTTTGAAATTCTGAAATACATTCTTTACCTGAGCATCTGGAGGCACATTATAAACCTCAGCATCCAGCAGAACAGTGCAGGCACTGAACGGTAGTGTTTGATTATTTAGCGTTCTTGCTGCTCGATGATGAACACGTAGAACTTCTTGCTCGTTAGAAACAATAAGCTTTTCCTAATTGAAAAGACATCACCATGTAAGTATACGTTTGGTAAATAAAGCATTTCAGCTGGATTGATTAAAAGTCCCATTCATTTAAACATTTCTTTTTAGGGTTTGTACATCTGAACACTGTGAGAAATGGGTCAGTGGAGAGAGGAGCAGTTGTTCATCTGATCAAATCCAAAATTCCAACTCAATGATGCAAAGAGTGTCCCCTGCATGTCAGAACAGAAAACACCTTCTCCTCTGCCACCACTGCTGGCTGCATGTCAGGCCCAGATTTTCCACTCAGTGCCACTGAGGCAAGTTCTAGTTAATGAAGAAGGTGAAAGATGAAAGGTATGAGGAGCACAGGGCTGGGATACAGGTTTGTGAGTCTTGACTGAATTAAGATTTTTGTCACATGCTTGCCGTACCAGGCAAAGTGGCCAAACATACTGAAGCAGAAATATAATCTGTAGGAGAATTTAATTTTATTAAAAAAATAAACAAAAAAACCCAAACCCCAAAAAATCCCATGCAGAAACTCCATAAATTCATAGCTGGACAAAGATTGTTTCCTGAACTGAGACAACAAAATATAGCTTACTGGGCCAAACTTGACTTACAGTTGTATAAAGTAGATTTGATTTGAAGAACAGTCTGTTTGAGGAAAATAAATAGAAATACACAAAACTTTAAAAGACATAAATTAATGCACTCTGTGTGTTTACTGCTGTGCAACATAATGGCTCTGATTTTCATCAGAAGAAAAGAAGGTGGATTATAGAAAGCTCAGAGACCAGAAAAAGCAGCATTTTTCCTTGGTTACAACTAATTTCTTTTCAATCAGAACTTGAACCATGTTTACATTCTTTGTCCTTGTTATTTTATACCTAGGTTCACACTGAAACGCCAAATTCAAACAAAACCCCACCCAATCTGATTTGTTAAGCCACAATGAAGTCAACGTAATCAAAAAATTACCACACTGGGTTTTAATGAGCCTGCTGCTCGTATAACCCTGTGGAAATATTTAAGATACATTCTAGGTAAGAAAGTGGTCCTATCTGCATCCACAAGCAATCTGGCTCACAGTACTGACAAGACATCTAAAGCTAGCTGCCAAAGAGAAATGCTTGGGCACCATAAAGAAAACTCTTAAACCAGGAATATTTTCTCAACATCTGATTTCATATTCAGTCAAGCCTACAGCTGCAGTTCTAACATAATTTTAGTCAGTTTTTACAAGCAGAATATTGCAAGTAATATTTTAGTCTTAAAGCCACATATGTCTACTACCAATACAAAATTTACTCTTGCTTCAATTCATTTCGCTCAGTTACTTTGGTTCAGAGTCTACAACCATCATAAGCTTTCAAAACTAGAATCTGAAGCTTTCTTCCCACTTCCCACTGCCTCTGGGAAAAATCTGGGCCACATCTTAGAGCAGTTAAAGGAAAAAGCTGCTATGTTACTGGTTTAAGTATTCTACTAACAGCCATTTTTCTTATTTACAAGTCTCTCCAATTCATAAATTTGGATAGAAGGCAGATTACTTCTAAAGTAATGTCAAACTGAGCAGATGTCCATTGAAAAATGAAAACCCCTAAACCTTAAAGTTAGGAAATACAAAAATAAATTACTTTAGCCTTACCCTTTCAATACTGTGCTGTAAACGTAGTTTCATCCTTACAACCTCCTGTTGTTTAAATAGTTCCTTAAGCGGGTCTGACAGTGAGGGAGGTGGGGTAATCTGTGGAAAAAGTGTTAATATACAATACAGTGATTATGTAGTTAACCTATGTTTAATACTGCTTATCTGATTTGAGCTTTTATTTTTAAAAAGCAAAACAACCATAAGCAAGATATTTTTTAGGGAAAATATGAATTTTGTACATTCCATTAATTATATGGCTATGGTCTATTTGCAATAAAAGGTTTAAAGGATTCTTTGTCATAAAGTTAATAAAGCTGACTGAAATGGCATTTCGAACTGTTTACTGCTTTTAACCAGTCATTGTCAGCACGCCATAGCCATTCTTTAAACGGGCTATACATTAGAACATTGTACAAATACAGCTTGCTTTCAATTTTAAAGACTCTTTCAAGCGCAACTGTTCATTTTGAGAAGTTAAAAGCTGCCTAACCAAATCCAAGGGCATATATACAGCATAAAAGATAACCAGCCATCTCCCTAATCTCACAGTGATGCAGAACACAGGCAAACACAAACACCCCACTACAGCCCAGGCAGTGGCTTGGAAAGTGTTTCCTCCTGTCGGTTATTCAAATAAGGTTTTTTTAAAGGCCTATGCCTGAAAAAAAGATTATAAAAAAGAAAAATCCTATAGTGAGTGAGCTATCGACACTGTTACTGATGGGCTATACTCCAAACACTTTGCATGTCTAGTCAATTAAAGTACTACTGTATGGTATTACTGCCCAGACTGAGCTGCATGACAAAAAGTGTAAAGGCACCTGGAGCCCTCACGGTAACTGCGGAAACCAGAAGTTTCTTGAGAAGTAACTAATAAACATCCTGGGAGTTTTAACGCTCCAAGCAAAGTTTACTTTGCTCTATGCAAGTTATGCCTGACAGCTCAGCATGGTTTTTAACAACTGCTAGAAGTAAGAACATTGGTATTGCTTTAGAAAGACTGATGAAAACTAAATAAAACACTGCTTACTAACACTGATGCTCAGAAACCACAGCTGAAATATATATCTACAGGTGTTTACACTCTACCTTGTACCTCACACAAATCACAAAGAAATAAATCATTCTATTCAATAGTATGTATTCTGCAACTATCAAGAAATACTAAATCCATTATGAAAATATCAACACGCTACATTATTAGTACCTATCTTGCCCCACGCACTCCAATAACAAAGTGATTTACCTACCAAAAGTTATTAATTATTGTTATCTTGGAAAATTACTTCAGGACAAGCTTTTCCCCCGCTGGAAGTCAGCCAATATCTTTGAAGTTAAAGAACATACTGAATAACTAATTGTGGATCATTCCTTACATCACTATTTGCTATCAAATGATATTCAACTCCTTCACTTTTTGAACTACTAAACAAGATACACTTCACTTCTCTGAACAAAACAGTTTGGCTTCCAGAACAGTGAGTAATGCTTATGGCACATGCCATTTGGTATAAGTCATCAGTACTAAAACCAACCAATCACAACAACAACAAAAATCACAAACATCTACTGGAAGAATCAGTCTTAATCATAACTGATAGCAATGTGTTTAAGTTTAGCTTGAAATATACTGCAGTCTAGTTTTGTCTGGAAAGTTTGGATTCAGAGCACAGTGCCACAATGCTGTCATAGTCTTTCAATAAAATAAGACAAGATGCTTGTAACAACACCAAACTTTTACCTAATTACTTTTCCTAAACCCCAGAGAGCTCTCAAAAATCCCAATGCTTTTGCTGAATGGGAAGCTCATCACATAAGCGGCAAGATAAACAACCTGTCTATAAATAGGATTCGAGTTCACGCATCCCAGTTAGTCAGAAATAAAGCTCCCCCTGCCGGCCAGAGGCACTGCGTTTGGACAGGGGAAGCAAACTTTCTGGCCTCAAAGGAAAATGAAGTTAAAGGTTTCAAGGCAAGAACAGCCAGAGGAACCTCTTGGATCTTCTAGTCAAAGAGGCAGTTATTAAAGAGACTGCAAAAAATGTGTAGGGAAAATACAAACGTGTATATTGAACTTGAAAGAACAGAGCATGAAGCTGAATGCCACAAGGAAAAGTTGACCTCTGTCTTTTTGTCTGAACAAAATCACTTACCACAAATAGTTCCTTAGAGGCTCAGACTCCATACAGACAAGAAGGATACAAAGAGGCCCTGCCTTCTCAAGCATTCTCTAACCCCACCCATAAAAGGTAGACAGAACTCAGCCTCTCGCCTCTCTGCTCCTCTTGACAAGAAGGCAGACATGGAACAGAGCTGAGCTTCAAGACATGCCCTCACCATCTCTGACACATGAAAATCAATTAAGAAAGTTTCCTGCATGCCTTGCATCCTTCATAACAACTACAACAAAACCAGCAGCTCTTCACTCTATAAACATTCAATTCTCATTTTTGCCAGTTATAAAAAAAGCAACACTGAAGCTAATTCAGATTCACATGTGCACAATTTTTCCACAATTATTTTCACACATCCCTCTCCATGTCCCCTCACCCATGTCACCCAAAATTGACAAGTCTGCTCTACTGCTATACTATTGCATGCATTTAGGAAGTAGAGTTCTGGGAACACCACTAAAATACGCTTTTACCACTTAAGTTGCTACAGCAGCGCCTGAAAGACTGGACAGGATCCCTTTTAATAGAAACATATCTGCTAGAGAGCCATCAGAAGCTGGAAATGAATCATCCTGGTATCTCTTTTCAGGAGGCAGCACGGATAAAGATGACTGAACCCCGCAGAACATATTTATGTAGCAATCTGAAAGGTAACATAGCTAAGTAATTTAAATTTACTCTCTTAGAAGATTGAGATTTGTTGCCTTCTGTTTTGAACTGAGCTGGTGTCCAGTATCTTATGTCTTATATTTGCATTGGAGAGAGGGAAGCTACAATTCATACGTGACTATCCTTACAGCCTGAGGTGATATGGGTTATAAATTACAGTATGTAAACAAGGCTGTGGAAATCAAACTTAAGTGCACCATCTCCTAGTTCCCACCTACAGGATGTCTGAAGTTCATCAGATAAACTATAGTGCATCATTAAAATTCCAGTGCAGAGAACAGTTTGTTACACAAACTGTTCTGAGTCTCAGAGTGTCAGAGCTAAATATATTGTCTTCACCTAGACCTTCACACAGTGATATCTAACATACAGGAATAATTTCAGAAAGAGTATCTACCTTCCTATAGCCTATGTAAATTAATGAGGCAAAACTCAGGTTAGCAAAGTATCATTAAAGAACCATTCAAGGTCAACAGTGGAAAACTAGAATTACTAAATTCTATACACAAGCAAACCCTGCACAGACATTAGATCTGAACTACTAATAACTTTTAAAATTCTATCTTTTTTCCTGGAAAGAAACATCATGAAATTTATCAAAATTGTGCATTCGCACAAGTAGCAGTAATTAAGTAAAACATTTAGCGGCACCATAGATGATTCTTCAGACAAGCAAAACTAAAATGCTTCAAATATTTCCCTCTAGATTAAAACTCATGCTGCTTTCTTACACTTTACTCCTAATGGAAATAAACACCCATTTCCTAATCATTTATTTGGGCTTCTCAGAATTTTTTTCCCTCCCTTTTGCCTGAAACAAAAAGCTCCATCTGCTCCTTCTACAACTATAATAATAACTAACAATACCATGAAAGCATACACAAAACAAGTGACATTTTAAATAGAATCACAGAATGATTTGGGTTGAAAAGACCTTAAAGATAATCTTAGTTCTATTCCCCCTGCCACACACAGGGACACCTTCCACTAGACCAGGTTGATCAAAGCCCCATCCAACCTGGCCTTGAACACTGCCACGGACGGGGCAACCAAATTTCTCTGGGCAACCTGTGCCAGTGTGTCACCACCTTCATAGTAAAGAATTTTTTCCTAATGTCTAAAATTTCTTTCTATTTGTGAAAGTGGGATAGGCTCAAATGCAGCTGAACCTTCTTCAGCACAGCTGTCTGTCTACTTACATTCCTTCTTAGTCTGTATTTCTTGGGAGCTGAGATACTTTATTTTACTATATGTGGTCTCAAATCCTGGCCATTGTTCCCCACAACTGATCTGTGCTCAGTGAAGCATATGCAGGTATGCACAGGTCAGGAGACCATCCAAAGATTCCCAAGAGTGCATAGAAGGAAGACTCCAGGAACCTAATTTTTTGCCACGCCACCACAGTTGTTCACCATTATTGTGACATTTCTGCCACCCCTGGATATTGACAGGACTAAATGTCTTGCTGTCCTGCTTCCTCTCTGCAAGCCTGACGTATTTCCCACCTAGTGTAATGTCTTTTGTTCCCTTACCACTACTTCCCTTCTGGAAATCTACCAATAGCCCTTAGATCCTTCCATAAAGGAGAGGTTTACTTCCTAAATCCCTCCATCATGCTCTTGGCTTCATCATGTTTCTCCCACATTCTTGCTGTTTCTCCTCCCAGCTCAGGAAGATGATGCTGGCACATTTGTCATGCAGCAGGAATGTCAGCCAGTCCATGAAGGTAGCCAGGAGGGCAAACTTTGCAGGGGTTTTTGCCCTGCAGCTGACTGACCCTTCTTCTCACCAATTTGTCATGCTTTCATCTGGCTCTGAAAAATCCTGTTTGAGTATTACAGTGGGATGGCAAACCAGTCTGAGACGCCTCTTCCTATCAGAAACTGCATGGGTTTTGTCTTTAGCGTTTCACCTGGAAAAAGATCTAGGATCCTAACCATAAAACTAAAGCCTTGCTTAGTACCACCTGTGATATGGACAGCAAATGATACTTTACATTTAAAACTAATCATAATGCTGAATGCAGTAATGTTTACAGATGTCTTCTTACTAAATTTACACCAGGTTTTGCGCAGCCAATCTCACAAATTACAAATGCAAACCCAGTAAATATAAGCTGAAAACTGCACAGAGGAAGGGATTTTGCTGTTGTTAAGGACTGCGTGAATGAGGAGAAGCAATGAATGCACCATCTTGCACAGCCTTGGCAGGACAAGAGCTGTGAAGGAGCCTAGGCATGCTCAGTGCAACAGAAGAGAAAACAAGAAGGCTGCATATAACATGCTCTCTGGCATGCAAAAGAAGAACAGAGACTATAAGAAGATGCTACAGGAAATGAAGAAGTAAACACAGAGACAGTTGGAGAGTCCCTGGAACTGGAGAGGAGTGGGAAGGTGTGAGGCTGGGAATTCACTGAATCCTCTGTGCAGTCACTTTGGTCACAGCTTTGCCTCTCTTCTCCCTGGGGTGGACAGCAGGAAACTGGGTTATACTCCCACAACTTTTAGCTATATGTGCACAAGCCCAGGGAGAGGCTGCAGCTAGACTAGGCAGAGAACACATGAGATGATGCAATGTGGAAAAATGGAAATTTTACCCAGTTCAAGCTGTCAGACAGAAGGCAAGGTATGAGCATGTAATGTGGTTAGACATACTCCTAACGATATACAATATGTATGTTTTAAATACCACAATCCTAAGAATATAGCATTCTTAAAGCATGCTATAATCTAGGAGTCAGAACAGCTATTTTCCCTTGTCCTTTCAAACAGGCGGTTCTTTTCAGCAAAGTCCCTCCTCTCTGCAAGAGGGGCCAGGAGGACATGAGAAAGTAAAGGTCCAGGGCAGCTGGCATGAAGAAAGGGAAACCAAAGAGAGAAAAGGGATCCCCCCAGTGAACCTCATGTAGGGGAGGTAGAAGGGCACAAAGGATGGGGCAGGGGAGAGAAAGGGAGATAAAGTTACAATGAATAGTATCTCTGACCTTCAATGTGTCATTCAAGCCTAGTGAAGAAAAGGGCAAGTGCAAAAAGAAGCCAACAGGACATCAGGAGTGGGAGAACATGCAGGAAGAATTGGGCAATAGTATATTCTTGGAAAGATGAATGGTGTTGGGGTGCTGCCTTTCACAACACTCCAGGCAGGAAAGTTTGATTTCCAGCTCCACAACTTGCATTTTCTGATGATTGACACTGCCTTAGAAGTACAAACCTACATCTCCCAAGTAGCAATTATTTCTTCTGGGCAATAAAGAATCTCAGAAGTTCTTAGTGTTCATGCTGAGGAATTTGGCACTGGCGGTAGCTGCATCATGTGCATTTATAAAGGTCTCCATCACTGACAGTACCCAAGCACACAAGGAAGTCGACAGAATCGAGGCAGCCCAGTGCAAACCTGCCTACAGCATGTAATATTAATTTCTAACAATTCTGTAGCTCATTTGAGACAGCCTCTGCCCATACTGCTTTATGGTAGGTGCTGAAAAGAAAGCTTCCTGGACACACATTTAGTTCACACTTGTAATGGGAGATTATAATCTTAAATTTTTTGTCAAGAATTATCAAGAGCTATGCCAGAAATTATTTCTACATCAAAAGCATTTATAAAGTGCAGAAGAGTGCCCTGAAAAGCTGCTTTTTAGATTGCAAGTACTGCAGTATCATGACTGCTCTTCACTGAGAGTCGTAGCATGTGCATTCACACTTTTATTATAAATCCTTGTTCAGCCGTTGAAGGAGCGAAAGCCATTCTTAGGTTCTCTAAAAGATCTTTTTAATTCTCAGCTGTCCCTGTGAGAGACTGGAGGCCATCTATTCTTTCTGCTTGAAGAGTAGGTACCTAGAATTCCTGACAAGTTCTTTGTAAGCAGACAAAAGCAGACTAAAAGCAAAGACACTTGTTAGGAGTTATTTCACCAATAATACAGAAATTCAGCATTGTTGGTTCTTTTCCTAATTTGTCACCCCATTTCTAACATATGCTAAGGACTGTTTTCTTTAAGAAAATACCTTTCTGATATGCAAAAAAAGATCGTATTTATGTGGCTTGTAAGCAAGAATATATAAAATACCACTAATAAAATTGTTCAATGAAGCTAAGTAATGCATTTAAGTGTTTGCCTATGAAAATTAAAAATATCAGTAGATGAAAAGTGACCCCTCCAGAATTACGTTTATAACAGTCTTTTCCCATTGTTGTGTAAAGGTGTTCTCAGGTGTGTTCTGGATGTGGCTGGTAAATGTGATGGGCATTGTGATCCTAATGCAGAACCCAAATCTTCATCCTCAAGACTGTACTCGAGAATCACATCTGTAGGCCATGACAAATCAGAGGAACTGAAAAGCACTCCTGGAGAGCCAGCAACCTACCTCAGTCACCACTGCAGTGCTAAGCTTCCTACAAAGATTTCCAAAACATCCAGCCTCCCCACAGAATAAACCAAGAAATAGTAAAGCAGCAGAAAACCAATCTATGTCCTTAATACAAGCACTACTGAATTCTTAAATATGTCTTAGTTTTTTTGGTAGCCAGTGCCTAATTTTATCTCAGGAGACTTAGTCGCCTAAATCAATATTTACTGCAATGATTCAGTAGAACCGCTAAATAAGATATGCCTATAGAATCACACCATCTTAATATTTTATTTTTAAAAACATCAATTCTAAGAATTGGGATGTAAGAAATATAAGCCTGAAATTGTCCACCCTGATTTATGCGCACTGGGCAAAGTTTACTACCATAAATGAGCACCTGTAAAGCAACACCATCACATTTTTATCACTCTTTTAAATTGATTTGATTAACAACAGTTTAGGAATAATTCACCACTTGTCATCTAATCATACAGTCCGTAGGTTACATGAAAAAGGAGGCAAAATATCACCAACACGATATATTCCTTATGCCATCACAGAATCACAGAATAGCTCCACATTATCTCTGACAATTGAAGCCTGAGAGGCACAGTGGCAGTACTGTTGCAGACCCAAGAGTCACTCTGGCATCACCATCCCACATTCCAGTTTCTTCAAATGTTCATTAGTCGAGCTAGCTCCTCACAGATAAGATAGGGAAATATGACTGTATCAGTTGCACTGTCTACGCATGAGTGAAGAATCTTAGCACAGGCTTTGGGGAATGAACGATCTTAGCACTTAAGACTCTCAGAGACTTTATTTCTTAAGTCATAGTCAATGCTCTTGATAGGGTATTCTCCTTGTCAACACAGAAGAAAGAAGTGAGCCCTTTATTTTCCAGTATTTTTTCTTTATTTTGCTGCTTTTCCCAGTGTTACATTTTAAAATGGCCTTTAAGTTAAGGATGAGAAATAGCTGTGTGTACATACCATCCATCTTAGAGACAATTAATTAATCCAGCATGTAATTTTCTTAATTTACTTATTATTTTATTTTGATTTTCATGATCTTTCTGTTGCACATTTGTTGAGGACTATTTCAATTATTGTTTAAACTGGAAGGCACTCCTAACATGGCATTAAATATTAAACATGTTTGTATTTTCATAATGTAATATGATTCCCCTTTCCAAACTAGATTCCCATCCATTAAGACAACTTCTAAGATCTTTCTAATGCACCTCCACTTTCAAATCTGGATCACAGAAATTGCTAGCCCTATCCCAGCACGTAGAGGCAATGAGCAGTCATCGCCGTGATTTCATGTGCAGGTAGTCCTCTGGTCTATACACTCTCCTAAAGGGACTCTCCAGGACTGCCTCCTGGGCTGCAGACCTGATGGTGTTATGTGCCCATCTTGAAGGACAGCTGTGTGACTGGATAATTCAAATGTAGCCTGTGGTCCTTGCCATTACATGCTCAGCTCTTACCACCAACAACACCTCACGACTTCACCCTAAAATCCCTGCCACCCTCCCTGTGTTGCTGGCTGAACACAAGGAAGCCTGCAGTGGGCCTGTGTGCAAGCCACCATCAGCTATTGCCCCAGCTATCATCCTGATCATTCATGATACCTGCAGGAACAAGGTATCTTCCTGACCTCTTTGGGCCATGGGTTTCAAACACATCTGAGGGAGCTGGGGACTAACAGAGAGATTGCACATTATTGGAGTTCCTTAGAGAAGTCAAAAAAAATTAAGCCAAACAGGGTGGAAATTACCTTTGTCGCACTTGTGTCCCCAAAAAGACAAGTGCCCCTTCCCACAAAATAAAATAGCAACTTAATGAAAATCTTAATAACTCATGCATTTCTTTCTTTTAGCTTTCTTTGTGTTAGTGAGAGTCAGAGATTTTCAGGACAAATTTCTTGTTTCTTGCTTTCTTGTTTGTTACTCAGTTCATTTCTAGTACCCTGCATTTGAGCTTTTATATTTTAAGTGAGGTAATTTTATCATCTGCAAGTTCACCACACACTAATGCTTTCATTAATAAAAAGGCAAAACCTGATGCATTTCCAGGTTGAGTGAATTATCCAGGATTAAAAAACGCCAAACAACAACAGACCTTCTTGCTGGTTGCATTAGCAGGATTTACTCTTTTTATTTGTCATTTATTGTAATATTTTCTCCTGCATTATCTCATTTCTTACTAGAAATTCATTCTTTTTTCATCTTAGATACTGTTTCTCGTCACTGTTATATCACTGTCAAAAATACAGCAAGAGTGCAGCTGGTGGAGTTTAGGATCTTTTAAGGAAACCCTTTGTTTTTCTTTCATCCTTATGCAGAAATAGCTCTTTAAAGTAATAAACACTATTTGAAGAGACACTCAGGCATTAAGTGGGGAGTTCTCTTTGGTGATACACTTCTGTTGCATACCATTCTGCCTTGTAATCTACTCAGAAAATCATTAAGTTCTTATATTCCACACAGAAGATTTTACTGGGAAAAATGGACACAGGTGTCCATCTTAGACTTTAATCCATTCTCCAGCCCCACCAAGCATGTGATCAGAAGAAAACCCCTTGTCTAAAGTATACTAACCACTTCTAGACTGCATCTAAGCAAACAATGTAAAACTTGGCAACTCTTGTCCATCACAACTGCAGAGGAAATACCAACTACAGCAGAATAATCTTGGATCCTATCGCTGAGTGTCCAGGAATGGAATAGACCTCACCCAGTACACGACAGCAAGCTAAGGAAAGTAAATAATCATTGTGCCCCCAGGAAGAATTCACACATAGAGAAATTCTATGAGAAATTCTATAGAGGAAGTACCTACTTGCCAGTGGGTGAACGTTGCTTGCAAAAGGGTCATTTCAACCTAACTCGTCAGTCTGACCCTCAGGATAAACCTCCTTAAAATGAACCTGGGAACTATGGGCTCATTTATAACTCTGCACAATCCCAGAAGCCAGAGACTTAACAGAGATATATTTTTAACATTTTATAAACTCTTTTCTCCACCACTAACCTCTCTGTGCTCTACAGGTTATAAAGCATGAGTCTTTCTTCTTAACCCTGGGAGGTAGCAGGCCTGGTATTTCTGTCTCGTACACATTTTCCCTGCTCCTGTGGTATGCCCCATACTTCACAGGTACCAATCATTCTTATTTTAAAGCAATGACCTAATCGATACATAACCAGCTAAACTCTGAGTAATCATCCTGAATTCATATTATTTTACAGACTCATAGAACCACAGAATAGTTTGGGTTAGAAGGGACCTTTAAAAATCATCCAGTTCAATCCCCACATCTTTGAAATCTGTTGCTTTTATTTCAGTCCTGAAGAATGGCTTTGTATATGTGAAAGGCTGTCTGAATTCTTCAGCAGTGACAGTTGGCATGTTCAAAAAGTATTTCCTACTCCTACAAGCCTCATAGCTGTAGTAAAATATTCTATCATCTTTATCTGAGATTCCATAATCAATATTTTGTTGCATTGTTAAGGTGCTAGGAAAGCTACACTTTGTAATTATTTTTTAGTTTATAATTAAGCATGCACAGTGTATAAACATTTAATGATACACTACATACATGTGTTTGACAGGGGGTACTTAAGGATGTGTATTTTTTTTACATTTACTCCTATGTGAACAGCTGTGTAGTTTTACCATCATTTTATACACTTTTATATATTTATTTAATACGTCTAATGAAATTGGCCAATAGCTCATATTTTGATTACCATGGGATAGATATTCATAGAATCATAGAATCATAGAATAGTTAGGGTTGGAAAGGACCTTAAGATCATCTAGTTCTAACCCCCTTGCCACGGGCAGGGACACCTCACACTAAACCATGCCACCCAAGGCTATGTCCAACCTGGCCTTGAATACCGCCAGGGATGGAGCATTCACAACTTCCCTGGGCAACCCATTCCAGTGCCTCACCACCCTTACAGTACTGAACTATAGCAAATAGCCTTTCCAACCATCTGCAGAAGGGAAGTAAATGAGCAGCATGCTGCAAGAGCTGGTACTTTTTCTTTCCCTCATCTATCCATTTGCTGCCTCTTTTACTGCATTTTCTGCCAGTGAGCTGGCTGCTAAATCCTGGTTACAGAAAGGCTGTACCTGTACACCTGTAGGCCTGTCAGCCTGAGCCAGCTGCTGATTTTCCTACTTCCAGGTCATGTAATAATGGAAATAATTTAGCAATCTAATTAAAATATTTATTCTAAATGTCTTCTCAGATTTTAACTTCAGTTCCTTCTCTCATTCCCCTTCGATTGCTTATCAGTGTTATAGGGCATATAAGCCAGAATATCTTTTTGAGGCATACCTTAATTGTATCTGTAAATTATGTCTCTAACTTACTCCCAACAAACTGAAGTCTCATTTCATAAAAGGAAATACAACTACAAAGAAACTAAAAGTTTTTGTTTGCTAACCCTCCTGACTTCAGAAAATTAGTCTGTGTTAGTAGGATCATGCTATGGTGCTGATCTTAAACAGGAAGGGATTTTGTTTCAGAGATGAATCTACAAGCAATCATAAAGCCATCTAGCTATGCAGTCTAATTTAAAATCCACCAATGTGCTTTAATCCTTTTACTATTCTAGGACAACAGCTCCAGAACAGTCCTTACAATTCCTAAAACATATGATGCCCAATTCTATTTGTATCAGTGTTATCTTTAAGGACAAATAGTAATTTTCCTTTTCTGACCTCTCCTTGTAGCAGAAAGAGCAATCAATTTATTATGCTAAACAAACCAAGGGTTTTTTTCTTGTTTTATGGATATACATTTCCTTGTTCATACAAGTAAACCTTTTCTGTTACAACTTGAAATCATCTTTCCTGCTTCAGAGACGAATGTACTCACCATTTTAAAAGAAATCTTACTTTTACTTAAAACAATTCTATCAGTGCCTGAAGGAATTATTTTACTAGCACACCCTCAATTCACACTTTTTCCACAATTGTATTGCACTGGTGACTAATAGTTCTACTGTGATCAACTGCAAGGACCAGAATATTTCCTTCCCCCTTGTTTCCATTTGTATAGCTTCTAGATTACAACATGAACTCTTGCTTTAGAACTTTAACATTAAATTAAATCCCACCTCTATTAATACAGACAAACATTCAGTTCTTTTGTGACATTCTTATCCTCCTGCTTCTAGGCAAAGCCTCCTTTACCCACTCCTCATCAGCTGTCATTAGCTCATATCTATTTTCCATGCCCAGGTCATCAAAGAAAATACAGATTAGTCCTAAGAATGGTCCTTGGGGACCTACCTGCCTGCAGCCTTACTTCCCCTTTCAGCACAACTCTCTGTCAGTTCTTTTTAGCCAATGCCTTATTCGCTTTACAGTTCTTGCACTAATCCCCATCCTGCCAGCCTTCACCAATAATTTCCCATGTGGCAACATATCAAATACAGTACTGAAGGCCAGAAAGATTAGAACTACCACATTTCCCTTGTCTTCAAACAAGCTATTAGAGAAATCTTGGAACCAAGAGTTGAGTTTAGATAAAAATCTCCGTAAGAAACAGGCACTGTACTGGAGGGAGTAACAGGAAAGAAACCACCCATATTAGGGACGAAAAAGGTAGGCATCAGGATGCCTTGAGCCTTTAAACTAAAACAGGTGGCTTTAGAATTTCTATGGATGACTTTGAAAAGGAAAATTACAGTAAAAACCTTGGATATTAACCTTTTTCAGGATAATATGAGTGAAGGGGATTTAGGAAAGAAATAAGGTGAGAGAGAAACTCTTCTTTAACAGTCCTTAGGCAATTATGCTGCAGAGTCTGATGGTGAGCGTTGACCCACTTGTGTTTCATGCAGCTGGCACTAGCCTTTTTTGATGTAGAGATCACTAACAGTGATGCAATAATTACTCGTCTGTGTGATGTGGTTATACTACCAAATTAAGCTAATTGAGGTGCCTCCTATCTCCTTTGCTCCTGAGCTCCTGAGTCTTCCAAGTGTATCCAACAATTCTGACAGAAACAGATACTTTGCCTCTTGCCACTTCACACTCTGTACTTTGCAACTGCATGGTGCCTAGCTATGGTGGAGTGAATAGCATATACCATATAACTCATACATGCAATTTAGCCTTTTTTTTGATTTTTTTTTCCCCTGGTACTGATTTATTCTTAGATAAATTACTCCTCGGTTTCAGTGTGGACTTGTAGTCAGTCAAATTATCACAGCAAATACCTGCCCTTTTATATTCCATTGCTGAATGGATAATACTCTGTTGAAAATGACATCACATTTGAACTACTACTTCACAGGCTTTAGGTATATTACAGTTTTAAATGGACTTTTGAAAAAAAACCCAAACAGCAAAACAAACTAGCAATATTTGAGTTGAAAAGTACACTTTTGGTCCATATTCTTTTCAGTGAATATTTTCAATGTAAATCAAAATAAAAAAAAAAAAAAAACACCAAACCCATAAATAAATTCTCTTTAAAAAGTGACAGCAGTCAGTCCAACAAACTCTGTTTCCTATGGACAAACACTGACTCTGCCATATACTCGTTTTCAAAAAAATACATGCACTTGTTTTCAGTTGTTAAAAGTGGTGGGTTTTTTTTTCAAGTGGTAGGGTTTATTTCAAATGGTAGGGTCAGAGGATTCATATGAAAACAAAGGCCCTTCCTATCAGCTTGTGCAGACAGTAGAGCAGCATAGGATATTATGATCTGACAAACCATATAAATTCAGACATCCTGCATGCTACAAGTGGGAATTTCATTTCAGAGCTGAGTAAATAGACATGGAGAAATAGGAGGGAGGCAACTTAAGGAAGGAATCCTAGGGACAAGTCCAATAACACAGAGTAGCCCCAATCATTTTTCCAATCTCAAGAATGAAATAACAGATGTCAAGATCCTTTGTCATAGCCCTGTTGTGACCTGCCTAAAGATTGGGATATTTGAATTTCAACTCCCTGCTTTCTATTTGAAAGCCTGATGACACTGGCTTTGTGTGAGTGAGGTAGATTTCTCTTATAGTGCATGATGGCACAGTAACACTTGAAATGCAAAACAAGTATTTTCTTAACAGTGCTAAATGTCCTCATTATTCAAAGGCATGGAAACAGGCCAGTGACTGTTCAGATTACCAGTGAACCATTCAAGCTAGCTGTACAAAAGTAGATATCATAACCTGTGAGAAGATATAAATAAAAGTGGTGACTCTGCTGAGTGCAGAAACAAAAGCAATGACCATATAGATAGTTTGTAGTACTTAATCCCTATAATCTGAAAGGTGAGAAAGGATCAAGAGGACTGTGTTAACCCAAATATATCTGATTTTAAAATTATGGCTGCTACTGAGGGATAGTCAAGAACACAATGTAAAACAGTTATCCTGCCCCTCTACTCCGCTCTCGTGAGACCTCACTTGGAGTACTGTGTGCAGTTCTGGTGTCCTCAACATAAAAAGGACATGGAACTGTTGGA
>JAOEHX010008203.1:0-15048 GCA_025448015.1 Bolborhynchus lineola
CCTCCTTCCTCCAGCAATACATAGGTATTAAAGGGAAGGTATCCAGGAGTCCTGGGCATGGTAAAGGAGAAGAGATTTAACACCTCTGGGTGTCCTTTGCAGAAAACACCCAGTCCAAACAGTGCAGCTGACTTGGGGACATGCTCACGGGGAGAAAGAAGTGCTAATCATGTCTGATTAGGAATGACAAGAATGGTCATTTTACTTCTTGAGGAAGCACTGGTTTAATGAGGAAAAGTGAAGGCAACAGCCGAGCTGTGCTTTGTCTTGGTGAGGTTTCTTAAGGCAGTTCCATTATGCCTGCACATGCTGGGGTTTTAATTCAGGTGCTTTAAGCTGCCTCTTCAGGCACCTGCTTTGCAGAGCTGTTTAGGAAACTGAAAGAGTTGGATCTCTTCATGCACATGTCTCAGTTTTCATTTCTGTGTCTAGTTCAGAACACAAAGATAGCCCTGCTTCAGTGTAGTGCTTGCTTCTCCCAGTGTCCTGTGATGCAGCATTGATCAGTCCTCTGAACATCACCATTTCTTTGGGACTGGGCTGAGCAGGGATGAATTGCTCTGGACACCAGTAGAGAAGGAGCAGGATGGCTCCTCACCAGCCCTGGGCTCATTCCCACCACCAGCACAGCTCTGAGAGTGCCTTCAGCCATGGCTGTGATGCAGAAGAGGATGCTGCACTTTAAACCATACAAGGTGCCTTGACTGTGGATATTGCGGTGAAGAACACTGGGGAGACTTTGGGAACATCATCCTTCATGTCACTGGACTCCTGGGTTTGCTTACTTGTGTCTCTTTCCAGTCACCAGCCCAGGACAGCAGGATGCTTTGGGACACACAATGCGAGTACCAAACCACATGCTGAACCCATACCCCAGCAGGTGCAGAGTGCATCCACACTTGATTTCTTAGCTCAAATGCAGCTAGAAGGGAAGAAAGCCATCCCGGAGACCAAGCTCAGTTGGAAAATGCTGTTTATCCCCTTGAACTCCCTGAGAAGGACACAATAGAACAATGGGCTCATGGGGATGGAGAGGCAAAGCCCTGAGGTCACCTTCTCCGCCTCCCAGCTGGTGCAGCATTGTTCCCTGATGGGAATTTCTTCGGCAGCTCAGCTCTGTGACCATGTGTTTCCTACAACTGTTACCCAGCTTCTCCCTCCCCCAGTGCTTCCGTCTCTTTGTTACTCCCACAGAGACTGTGGATTACTAATTAAACCTACACACAAACTTCTGATGTAGATAGGTATTGAGAACCTTTATCTTACAGATAGGGAAACTGATGCAAGAAGAATGAGAATGACCTTGTGAAAGCCACAATAAAGGCAAGATCGGTGCCAGCCCTTCACTGCAGGATTGCTTATGGGCATCTGTGCTTAGCTGGGAGCGGGGCAGAGACCCAAGAGCAGGACTGACCAAGAGCAGCTCTGGTAGTGGTACATTTATCGCCACTCTGGTATGTCTGAGCTAATGAGATATGCTAAAAGGTAGTTTTGTCCCTCTGGGACATGAGCTAGGATGTCCACAAAGCTGAATGCATGGATCATAGAATCATGGAATAGTTTGTGTTGGAAAGGACCATAAAGCTCACCCAGTTCCAACCCCCTACCCACGGGCAGGGGCACCTTCCACTAGAGCAGGTTGCTCCAAGCCCCATCTAACCTGGCCTTGAACACTGCCAGGGATGGGGCAGCCACAGCTTCTCTGGGCACCCTGTGCCAGCACCTCAGCACCCTCACAGGGAAGAACTTCTGGCTAATAGACAAAACTAGTCAGAGCTTTCTGGGCACCACTGCACTGTGCTCCAGCTGAAGATGTAAGACAGATGCCCTCAGGAGATACGTAGCTTGCTGTGATACATGATGCAAGTTGCTCTGCTCGAAGCATCTCAGCATCTCCTGTTGATGTTGCACAATACCTTTTGTTCAGGGGACTAAATCCTCCGTCATTTATATCTAAAAGAAAACTTCTGGGTTTCCAAATTTTCAGCAAGAACCATCCACAGAAAAAAACCCACAGAGCAGAAGAGTACATGAAATAATCTCCAAAATATATTGCAGACACTTAAAGGACTCTATCCCCTCCATTAGCACTTGCAGGCACAGCTGCATGTTCTTCCTCTTCCACTCAGGACTGTGTCTGTATCTTTATCAACATGATTTATTTCAGCAAAGAAACCTATCCCTTCTGGTAAGTGTCTAATGGGAGGGAAGTGGTAGCAGGACTTCAGTTGGGAGGCACGTGTGTCCATAAAGCGCGGGACCTTCTGTTATATACCAGGGATAAGGTACAGGAGTGACACACGGGTCTCAGGCAGGACTTTGTTATCATTTATTAAATATCTGACACCTCTCTCTGAAGATATATATATATATATATATCTCCACATATACAATACAATGTAATGGCTTTTGCAGGATTCAGAAAGTGATGTTGTTCCAGTTGTCTGAGCTGGCGGCTTCCAGTTTGTGGCCATATGGTTGGCTGTGAACTTGACTAATAAAAGTGGAGTGAACTTTTTCCTTTTTCCTTTTTTTCCCCTGTTCTTCCTCACCCTCGTCAGTACCATAAATACCTGTATGTAGCAAAGGGTTTATAAATAGCACAGTAGCATCTACTGACAGCAGACTGGTGTTAAGTCTGACTGGCAGGCACTGGATTGCAGTAATGTGGAGCTGGAGCTGTCTGGGAGAGAAATATGTGACCAATAAAGATTTGTGAAGCTAAAGTCATTCAGAAACCTCAACACCAGGCAAAAACTGGGCAAAAAATAATACCAGTCTGCCATGGGACAAGGCTCTGAAATGGAAACACCTTAAGCCAATATTGCCCCTCTGAGATAGCACTGAAATTCCATATAAATTTATGGTGTAGCTGACAGCGCGCTTGAGTAACTCGGTGCGTCTGGATGTCTGGCCCTGTCCAATAATAATATGAAAGGGAATTTTGTACATATCCTTTGCTGATCCTGAGGCTTCGGACTGGGGTTTTTGGAACTTTATTGTTCAAAGGTTGTCCTCAAGTTGTTGGATTCCCAAATGAATGTGTTATTCACAATTGCTCATGAATTTTCTCAGAGATAGCTCTTGGTAAGCAAGACCTCTGCAATTTAAGGGCCACTTTATAGTTATTCAGCTCAGGGGGTAATATTCTGGTTCCTGGACAGCCTCTGTTATTGTCTGTTCAAAGCAGTCAGAAGTCATGAGTCAATGAGCAAAACACCAGGGACCAACTTAAAGAACCCATCATTTTTAGTAAAACATATCAAGATTGGTACTTTCTATTTGCTTTCTTGCTCCTTAGTCTGTAGGTCTTACACATCCAATCTCCAGAATAAAGCATGCTGCTGTTCCCACATAAATTTGACACTTTGAAAGTTAGAAATGGAAGTTTTTTCCTGAAAGCCTGGTTTTCAATGGAGTTTTAGCCTACTGGATTCATTGATGCCTAATATAAGTGTGAATGCCAGCTGATGCTTCCCCCACTGCTGGGAGTTAGTTTTCCAATATGCCTCTTTGGTGCTTAGTCCCTTGGGTTTATGGATGAAGGAACTCACCCTGCAGAGCATCCTTCATCAGAGACAGTGACACCATCTCTCCCTACACCTGGTTGCCAGTCTCCACACAATACTCTTAGAATGGCTTATTAGGAGCTTCTATGTGCAGTAGTCACAGTAACGGGAGCCACGCATAAGCTGCACTGCTTCGCTTCAAAATAAACCATTTCCAGGAAAAGGCTTTTGAGTATTTTTAAGCTGAGGGGAATGATAATCTCCATCTCAGTTATGATTCAGAACAGCAGCGTCAGCACAGAGCTGAGCCCACACAAGCCACCCTCCCTCTTGTACAGTCAGACCTCTCTTTTCTCTTGAAGGAATTGAAAGCCTGAAAGTCTAGAAGGGAAAATTAACATCTTTCCATTGGCAAATGAATGGCTCGTACCAGAGCATCTTGCAAGGGATACTTATGTCCAGAGAGGCAGCAAACACAGGGCTTTATTAGGAGTACATGGAATATATACTCATCTATACTCAGCACATCACCAGACAAGCCTGAAGGTGTCATATATGCCAGATGAGAAGGGTCACACACCACAAAGCACAGCAGTGGATGGAGGCTTGAGGGCTGCTGTGCTCCAACACCATGGATGCTGCTCCTTTTGCTTCAGTAGCTCTCATGATGAGAATTAGTCTTTTCCCTTCCCTCATTTCTTTTAATCCACTGTGATCCTCTTTAACTGCAGCTTCCAGTCTCTGCCTCACACTGCTGTGCTGTGAAAACAGCAAGTATTTTCAAGTGCTGGTTCCTCTGCTTAAGTGAAGCATCACCTAGAGGCAGGTAGCAAACAATGGGAGAGGTAGACCCCTGCATTGTGTCCTGCTGTAACACAAGATTTGATCTAGTTACAGAAAACCCTCCAACTCCCTCAGTATTCCACTTCAAAACCACCTCCTCTGAACAGGATCCTTCTTTCCCTCTCAACTTTCTAATGGAAAATCTTGAGTACATTTTTCAGCTGAGATTTCCAAAATGTCTGTGTTCTGTTTCTCTTTTCTGCTCTTCTCCTTCTCTCTTTCCCCTAGTTTTCCAGTCCTCCCCCCTCTCTTTTGACTTTATTTGCCATTGACAGAGGAACAAGAGAGCTGAAACGACCACCACAATTTCCACATTCAATTCTCAAATCTCAGATCTTTTTGCTTTGCTTTTCAATATAGAAGTTTTCTGTCTCTTTGAGCGAGTTTCATCTCACAAAAGAAACTAGTGCTGAACTTACCTACAGGTGTTTAAAGCCCCACCAGACCCAGCAGCGTGCAGCACAAGATCTGCCTGCTTTTTTGAGTCTCAAAGCAAATTACACTTTCCTTCACACATTAAAGGAGACGGGAAATCATTGGAGCCTTCTGTATATGTCAAGACTCTCCAGTAAGGTAAATGTTTTTCCTACAAATAATGCCTTGCATGTTTGATCAACTTTGTAACCACAATATCTATAAGCACCTCAAATGTTAAACAAGGCGTGAGCCAGATCTATTTACCAGCCAGGAGATCTAAAAGCCATTCCTGACGTCAAGCTGTGAAGATCAAATATTCTAACTTGATAGCTGCCAATACAGTTCCAAACCATTGTCTGGATCCAAAACCCATAGTACTTGTTTTTGTTTTGGCATCTGGGAGAAGTCTTTTACTCAGAACACTTATGTTCTTAAATGAGTACGTTTCTAGGTCAGCTTGCTGATGGATGTTAATATAGCTATAATTTAAATCCAACGGTGATATGAGGTTCTAATAATGTATAAATGAGAGTTGTGTACAGTACAGCATGAAGTTAGTGACTTTTCCATAACGTATTTTCTATCTCTACTGCAATGATCCAAATTCAGAGATTCAGCTTTCTTTTCCTTCATGGCCTCTTTTTTCTTGGGTCTAATTATACTGCAACGTGTGCAGATAACTCAGGAGGAAGCATTAACTCACATAATAGTCATAGAGTCATTTCTCTCTCTTTCTTCTATCTTTGATGAGAAGACAAAAGCTCTTCTCACCACATCAGCTCTGATGCCCACCTGAGGATCAGCGAAGGACATTGAGCTCTGTGTTGCTTGGAGCTGCCACTGGAGCAAGAGGGATGGTGGCTCCAGGAGTATCCCTGGCTTCAATCACAGTAAAACTTGATTGCTCTGTTCACTGTGCAAACATGTAGTGAATAACCTATACTTCTGAGCAGCTTCTAAGTAGGGCTATATTTGTACTGAGGATGTTTCTGTGTAGGCTACAGAGTAACTGCAGAAGTACAGGAGCAAATTCTGATACCATTACTCAAGTTTAATGATAGCATCAGCGAGTGATGGTGCTTGTGGAGTAAATGGCTATTAAAGCAGTGTTAGACTGCCTCTCCAGCCACTACAGTCAGCAAGTACTTAAAAACTGCAGACAAATATGCTAAGCTTTCCATACACTGATGAGCACTTAGGGCCTTCATGGAGTTACAACTGGGAGTAACTGTTTATAATGCATGTCTGGATTGGACCTAGAGATAATCTGAAATGCCATTATGTTGTTAAAAAGGCTATAAACTTCATCTATATTTACTCATCTCTGAAGGAATTTATGGGTGAGAATATCCCTTGAGGATTTTCTGTTCCTTTCTTTCTCTTCAGCTTTGTTTTAGGAATAAACTTTTTCATATCCAGATGCAGAAGAGATTGCATGTCCAAGGTTGGGAAAGCAGGGAGATGGGGTGCTGCTGTATTACAGATGCACTTGGCATCATCTTCAGTCACTCAAGGAGTTGATGGGATGCCCCAGGCCATGTCCCCTTCTGACTTCAGCATCCTGGACATCACAATACCATGCCCAGCAATGTGCATCACTCTTTAATGATCCCATGTGGAGTCATTACAGCATGTTCTACATTTTGTTTTCAAAACTCAGAACAGGGAGAAAGGATGAAAGAATAAAAACTGGCACCCACCATGCTGCTCAGGATGAACAGAGGAAAAAAGAACCTGGCTTAGTCATCCTCTGGATAACCCAGACACTACAGTGCTCTGCAGTGTCTGCCCTTCCCCAAATTTAATTACTCAGTCTGATGCTGCTCAGCCTTTACACCCCAGTTCAAGTCTGAGCCAGATGCCCATGGTTTAGTTCTTGCGGTTTGTCCAGGAACACAAAACATGTTGCAAGGTACAGAGGCAGAGACAGCAGTGAGCATCCTCTCCTCGAGCCCCTGAAATACAAATTACCCAGTCTGGGATTTGATCATGGGCTGTTCTTAGAGCAGCTTTTTATTCTGTACTTTTATTTTCCATGGTTGTTGCCAAGACAGAGTCCTCTCCAGGACCCCCTCCCATCCCATTCCTCTCGTTCAATCCTCTGCTTCTTCATCCTTGCTTTTCCTTTTTTATTTTCCAGATCAAACCTTGGCTCCTTCTTCCCCTTCTCTTCCACACTAGCTTTCATGGCCTGCTTACAAACTTGCTTGTGTATTTCCTGCATGCCCGTGGGATCTCAGTGCCTCGCTGGCACTGCATCATCCTAGTGTCCTCAGCACTCACTGGGGTTGTTTTCCTTTAACATTAAGCTGTTCTGCGTTATTCCTTGGTATTGGACTGCAATGAAAAAGACTGTAAATTGACAAAGTATCTATTGACTTTAAATTATCCTAAACCCTAAAAGTTTAAGTCCTACTCGTTCTGATTTGCTCCATTACCTGCCAGTACAGGCTTCTTCTTTATATTTCCTAATTCTTTGCCCAATCTATTATTAAATGTCTGCAGGAATTGCCTTCCTCGGCTTTCATTGAGGAAATAATTCCAGTGCCTAATAGCTCTCCCTGGCAGAAAAACTCGTCTTAAAATCTTCTTTTTGCACCTCCTCCCCTCACCCGGACAGCACTAAATGATTCCTGTCTGTCCTTGAGGAATATATGTCTTCACATATTCATAGCTAATTATTATTTTTCCACTTTCACAAGCATTTGGCCACAAAGTGGTTACGCTTAAAAGATCCCTGCCTCAGATACTTTGGGAACGTTGCCTCATTATCTGCAGTTACCAGCAGAGGTAAGACATTCAGTTTCTCAGCTCCAAAAGCTGGCATCAAACCCACCTAAGCAGCACTTTGGGCTCTACTCTTGACTTCAGGAGAAGTTTGGAACTTTGGGAAACAGCACCCAATACTCTTCCCTCTTTACTGGGTAGGGAGGGATCGGTTACACAGCCAATAATCAAACCAGTCAGGACGTATCTGCTTGGAAATAAGGCATAATGAGCTGCATTTGCTATTCTTTTCTGAAGGGGCTCACCATGAGCTTGTGGTCAGCCCTTGGGGAGGCTGGATCACAGGGTTTTTCCTTGGTTTGCCTGGACTGCCCCCCACCAGCAAGACATGCATCGCATAGCATGTTTTACTGCTGAAAACTGGTGTAGCAGTGCAATTACTGCCTCTATGCTTTGACGACACTTCAAGCACGACGGGTGAGTCCAGTTAATTTTGTCAGAGAGGCACATTTGGCAAAATGAAACAGGAATGTCAGATGGAGGCAAAGCCTTAGGGGTAGCAACAGAAAGTGCTGCTGCTTCATCAGGGGCTGCGGGAAACAGGAATCACTGGGTCAAGGAATTAAGTTCTTGTGCTGCAAACGTATCTATTACAGTATTGCAGTAATATAATACAGCAATTATTCCCAATGTATGCCCACACACATCAAGGTTCTCCTACATGAAAGTGCTTCATGGTTTACAGAAAGCCTGTTAGCGTTCACGTTTAGGCAATAGCACAACTGCTTGGTGCTGCTTTGGGGCTTATTACATGACTCACGCTTTAAAACGGCATTTTTAAGAACTCTAATCTCAGAGAGAAACAAATATGCTTAATTACCACTTACACAGTGCTTTTCACATCACTTCTTTAATAATCAGATATTGTTCTTGTCACTTCTGGGGATGCAAAGCTGCTGTCAGCTATGAGGCCTGTGATAGACAGGCAGTACGTCACTCCCATCACATCAGGTGAGCTGGTAGAGATGATCCTATCTAGCACCCTTGATGACAAATACTATCTGTACACCAGCTTGGGCTCTGCTGCTTCACTCAGTCTTTCATTGAGCTGATCAGATGCAGAACTCCCTTATTATTTCATAAAATGCTCTGGAACTACAGTGATTTAAGGTGTTCCTGGGGGCTGGGTGGGATGGCTGAGCATCCCGGCGTGCCAGACTTCAGGCTGATGGGAATTTAAATGGCTTTGTTTCCAACTCCCAGAGAATAAAATAGAAACGGTGAGTGCTCTGAATGGAAATGATTCCTTGCCACAATGGCATCAGCAGAAATGCCAAGCTTCTCTATTTATAGAGTTATCTGTGTCTAAATACCCATAAATAGCTACGTAAAACACTGCAGTGAGATGTATGTGTGTGTACGTCTTTTCCAGCCACCGAAATGTTAAATCAATTTTATAACAAGTTGCTTTTCCAGCCACTGAGTGCCTGTAAATGTTAAGTGTTTTTACAGGCCATTTTTTCCCAGCTGCTAAGCAGCTTTAAATGTTATCACAAAAAAAAAGTTGCTTTTCCAGCTGTTCAACCACTCTAAGCAGTCTTAATGGATTCCTTTTTTTTTTTCACTTGCTCAAACCTATTTATATTTTACTCACAAAGCAAGTGCAGGATTGTCCTGGCTCTGTCGAGCTCTTGTTTTTATTGTATTTTTTGTCTCTTTTTAAAAACCTGTGAATAAAAATTCTTTCTCTGTCTGAGGAAATTCTCTTTTTTTTCTCGTTGAGAAGGGGCTTTGGTTTAATGAGTCCAAGATGAGTTCATCTTAGCATTTAGATACCTCAAAAGTACCGTCCGTGTGGTATGTTCAATGGAAACACTGTTCTTGTGGTGTGTTCAATGGAAATACTGCACTTGTGGTATTTTCAATGGAAAAAAATATTATTGTGGTTTTTCCAATTCAGGAAATGCTGGTCGGTCTTTAAACCAGGGGAAAAAGAGGGAGTGGAGGGTGAGAGAGCTAAATGGAGGTGACAGCGAAATGGAAGAATTATTTTATTGTAACGAGGTGGGGAGAGATATACGAAGAGTTTAAGGCAGGAAAATGGAAAATTCTTGTGGCCCTTGAGGATTCATAACAGTGGGAGAGGGAAAAAGATCTGGGGTAGTGTTAAGGAAAGGTGTGGGACAAAGTGAGGAAGGATAGCTCGAAGGAAAAAAATGAAAAACCTAAGGAAGTGAGAGAAGGTCGAGATATGTTAGGAGAAAGGAGAATGAAGAAGAGAAATCCCTTGCTAAATGAAAGTTAAGAATGAAACTATTTGAAAAGGCACAAGAAGTCCCTTGATCTTTGGGTCCCAAGGTCAAGTATCCATTGGAAGGTTTTACCACATGTTCGGAGAAATTGAAGGATTTTGACTTAGCCAGAGAGTGAAATCATAGAGTCACAGAAGCATGGAATGGTTTGTTTTGGAAGGGACCTTAAAGCTCATCCAGTTCCAACCCCTGCCATGGGCAGGGACACCTCCCACTAGACCAGGTTGCTCCAAGCCCCTTCCAACCTGGCCTTAGGTCACCTATGCTTGAGGTGGGATTCAGATGCCCCCTCAACACCCATAACACATCCAGCAGCAAATACCAAATAGACACATAAACATAAACACCATGGTTTGATCCCACTGTTAAAAGTAGCTATTCTATACTCCCATGCATATAACAGTGAGATGACCCCAGCTGATTTGCATTTAACTTGAAACCCTGAGGTCTCCATCTGCTCTACTTTAGCTCAAGAACTGTGCAACTTCTCAAGTCTTTACAGAAGATTCCATTTTACTGCAGATTTAACATGTGCTTTAGCTGATACCAGACTCATTCAAATTTGCGGCAAAGTCCCTTTGGCCATGCTCACATCTCTTTGTCTTTGCTTTCTAAGAACTTTGGAGTTATCAAGTTTTACTGGCCAAAAATGTAGTGCAGAGCAAACTTCAGAATCACACAGAGAAGTATTTACAGAAACTGACATTTCTGTTTCTACCAGGAAATATTTGCACCAGATGTGCTTACACATGCCTCCATTCAGGACTGGAAAGGCCACCACATGATTCATTTGACCAGTCAGTTAAGTAACGCACATCAAATCTTGAAGACTCATAACAAGTCCCCAGAGCAAACAGTTCAGAATGATCTTAAGGTCCTTTCCAACCCTAACTATTCTATGATTCTATGATGTTCACGCAATAAATACAGATGGTCTGATAAAACCCCAGGACCCAGCAAAGTCAGGGGACAGATTTCCCACTTCTCCAGGCACTTCAGGTCAATACCATCATGAATGGATTTAAAAACAAGCTAGAATTTGCTTTTATATCATCCATAAAGAGAAAGGAAAAAGGCAGCATGTGGATTAATATCCAAACCCCTCTAATCTTGCTGGTGAACTGTTACAGTTGTAAATCCTGCTGTATCTTTGCCTCATTATCTGCCTTTACTACATAAAATAAGTAAGTTACTTAGATCATCTGACATTAATTTTATTAGCCTGTTACTTAAACATATAAATATTTAGAACTTTAATTCTTTCCTGAACATTGGACCATCTGATAGAAGGGGCTTGAATAAATTTGCCATCAAATTCGTAGTTCCTGTTAACTTCTCTTTCTCTAATGGGTATCAACTTCTCTTTCTCTAATGGGTATCAAGGTGAGTGAATTCCTCTTTAGACATTCACATCTCACTGATACTCTCACTCCCTGGACTTGAACCGATTTGCAATCAATGAAATCAAAGAAGGTGTTGTTGTGTAAATGGACTTGGCCTCTTCAGTTCATCCTCTTCGCTAAGGCTAGATAGTTTAAGGCTTATTTTTAGTCCTTTGTCCAATCTAACGGTAAACTGCTCAAACAGTGGAGCTTCTTCCACATCCTTTGGAAGAATTTTCCACAGTCTAATAAGATTTCAGCACTTGGAAGTTTATCCTGTTATTCAGTCTAAACTTTCCTCTACTTAACATTATGCTTTTAGTCCTTATACCCTTTTCACCATCCTAAACAATTCATCTTCTTCTCAGTGTTTACAATCCACAAGATTTCCTCCTTCCTTCCAAGAAGAAGTTTCCAATCAGTATTTATAAGACGGAAAAAGAAATGACAAACAGAAGGTTCAGCAGAAAAGAGCCTCCTGCACTACAGCAGGCAGATGTTTATGCAACAACTGTGCGCACTTCAAAACAGGCACTTTCTATAGCCTGCTGCTGTCCAACTATACCACCAAAGGTGCTAGACACATCTTCAGTCCAAACTCTGGGAACTAAAGAGCTGCATACGTTCAACTCCCAAAGTAATGCTTTATCATTTAAAAAAAAACAAAAAGCCAAACAAAACCAGGATTTATTATTTTCTTATTACTTTGATATTGTTATTTTTGACTGAGCATGAAATGATTGAGCTTACACGGACAAGGGCTTGTTTGGGTTGTATGATGGTGCTAGGGCATCATGTCCATAGAAACAGTTAACCTCCCAGGATGCAGGATCTTTGTTGTGTCTGATGAAGGCAGACTTTCATTAGGCCTTTTACCACCAGCTCTTGGAACTCTTCCACTTCATGCAAGTAAAAAAACCACAACTATTCCTCTACTTATATCAGTACCAGAAGCTGGAAGCATGGAATGCTTCAGAATGCTTTGAACCCTGTAATTGTCTCTTGTAATAATACATTTTTTACATTTGAACTCGTGAGTTATCAAGGAGAAAGAACGAAGCAACTTGGTTAAAATAAAGAATTAAATTATGGTTGTGGAAAAAGAAAAAGGTACTTTCCACTGTTCTCAAAAGAAAGTGTCTTTGGGAAAGAATGAATCAGAACGGATCTCTGTCCTTCTTTGTGTGACTGAATTGTATTTCATGGACTGAGGGATGGACAGGATGTGCTCATGGTTAACATAAAGGTCTTCCATGTCTTGAGAGTATCTTATGCTTTATCACCTTCTACAAAATAGAAAAGTAATGTAATTAAGCTAGGTTTTATATCCTTTATCAGACTGTATGAGAAAATAGGTAGATGTTACCTTTATGTGTTATGCCTCAGCTAAGGAGCTGTTCTGCACCTTATCTAGATCACCATAATTAATGCCAGCCCATCTCCTCTCAGCTCTATTACATGCAGCACTAAAAAGCCTTTTTGTCTTGATTTTGCGCCTTGTTTCTGTAGGTTTCTTAGATCTAGATTTGTACCCAGTGGCTCTTACAAAGCAAATAATACGGTCCTATTCAGTTTGGTTGTTTCGACTGTTTGATCATAGATGTGAACACTGTTCTCTGAATAACTACTTAGTATTTGGCTTTTTTTGTCTGGGACATCTTCTTCCTACAGATTCTAGATGAGCTTTATCATCATTTCATCACCATGATCTTCCCAAAATATACTGCAGAATTCATCTTGAGGGATTCTCTAATATTTATACAAATGTACCTCACAAAAGTGTTTGACCATGGGAATCTTCATCCTCTCATCACACACTATGGCAAAATGTGTTGGAGGAAGCCCACGATGGAGAAGTCAGATTTAAAATAGTGGTGCAAGGAGAGAAAAAAACCCAAACACATCTTATAGAATCTGGTTCAAGACATTGGTTGCACACTCATATTTGTTTGGAACCCAAATCCAAAAAATACATGAGAAAATTAAAACAAAACCAAAAATGAAAAGGATTTAAAAGGATTTACAGTACAAAGATTTTGCACTGAATTAAAGGAGTGTTTACATCGGGAAATATGCACATGGAAACAGTCTTATTTTTTCTCTGCATTGATTTGATTATGCTTTCTGGGCTAAGACATCAGTATTCAAACCAAAATGAGAATCTTTAACTCCTTTGACTATCAAATGAAGCAGGGCAGCACTGTACAGGGAGAAGGAGCTAAAGGAATAACGGGGGAACACATCATGATAAGGAGGCTCTTGTCAGCATTGTGATAATTATAATTCCTGGGATTTAATTAAAAAACTTGGAAATTATTCCTGGTTCAATCCCATTAAAACTTGGCGAGAACTTTGCTGCTTTGTTGTTTCACTCTCAACCCACCTTCAGCGTTCCTTTGGGAAAAGTGCTCTGTGTTTACCTAAGGGAAGATCCCAGCACTGCCCTCCTGATCCTGTTTGGGATATGCCCAGGGGGACACCAGCTGCTGTGATCTGGGACAGCCTTTACCCAGGCCTGGATTAGCAGCATCCCATGGCAGAGGATCAGAGCAGACAAACCTCTTTGATGGAAGGGTGAATTGCCTGATACTTCTCAATGTGGATTAATAGGAAACAAAATCTTTTGTTACCAGGCTGCCTTTGCTATCAAGAGCAGAGTCAGATAAGGTGAAAAAAGTCCATTTCTGTGCCTGTTTTATGTCCAATCTGTCTGGTTTGGCTTTACAGTCTCACATGGTAATAACTCACTGCCACACATTATCGACCCTAATCAGCCTCGGATAGAGCCACACAGCAAACGCTAGGCACATGAAGAAAGCATACCACACTTTGGAAGAGAAAAGAGTTTTCCCTCTCAGAAGCCCAGTGAAAACAAAACCAAATGAGCCCTCAAATCTGGGGAAAGCATGAAAAAGAGCCTCCGGAGATGAGTTCACATCCCCCTCAAATTCACAGGAGCTGCTTTCAGCTGATGCTCAGCTGTGCTTGCAGGATGGGAGCACTGATGGTGGACCAGAGCTCTGTGGGATGCAGCTCCATCACACCCACTAGCCAGGAAAAGCAGCTCATTCCACTCCTCTTCAATACTTCATGTTCCTTAGTCACCCACAGTTAAACTACAAAGAAGTGTGGGGAATGAAGAAACACAAAGGCGAGTCACAGCCACATTTCTCTACAAGGATCTTCTCCCTGTGGGAACCTCCAATGCTGGTTCCTGCTAATACATGACTTCCGTGACTATAGATAGTGGAAGTCCTCTGTGCTTTGCTGCATCAACAATGGCCTCAGGAACTCATACAACCTTTCCTTTCCGTCCTTTTATTTGTAAACTACTTTCCTTTAAGAATACTGCTATTTAATAGATGGGTTATGATGTCAAACTCTTTCATAAGAGCTCTGCTTTTTCCTCTGCAGTTTTGGTTTTATTCTAAACAAGATTTATTTATTTTTTCTTTCCAAAACAGATACAATTTTAAGAAAAAAAAAAAAAAAAAAGACAAAAATGGCCAGAAAAGACCTTATTTGTTATGGAAAAATTATAACAAAGATATTCTGTGGTTTTATTTTCCTTTGCTCTTCCTGTTGTTGGTAATAAAAGAATTTTTATTGTCCTTTGGTGGTAATCCTAGCTTTATGTTGAGAATCAGAAAAGATTCTTTTTCCTGCTTTTTTTCCTTCTCTGTTTTTGGTTTGCTTCTCTGGTTTGTAGCCTGAATGGAACTAAACCAAGCATTGAAAAACCTCACCACACATGGTCAGAAACGGCACTCCTCCATCGGAGCTGGCCAGGCAGTGTGCATGCCCCATCCCTGGCAGTGTTCAAGGCCAGGTTGGACAGGGTGTAGAGCAACCTCCTTT
>JAOEHX010008204.1:0-30851 GCA_025448015.1 Bolborhynchus lineola
GGTTGGACATAGCCTTGGGTGATATGGTTTAGTGTGAGGTGTCCCTGCCCGTGGCAGGGGGGGTTGGAACTTCATGATCTTAAGGTCCTTTCCAACCCTAACTATTCTATGATTCCAAGTTTGCTATTTGTAGCTTGTGGAAGCATGCAATTACACAAGTCCTATACTCCTTTTTGTTAAAGAAAATCCCTTACGAGTGTGGGGAAAATCACAATGGTAAAACCCCAAAGCATCCAAGGATTTCAAAACCAGAAATCAGTTACACACTCCTAGAGATTTTTTGAGGACCTGGACTTGGGACTTCTGAATGCTGGAACTTTGCAATGTTGTTAACAAGCCCTTCCTTGATGGTTTAAAACTAGGCTCTTGTCTGTCTCAGAGATTCTCCCATAGCTTGACTTTGAAATAATATACTCATTATAGGAAAACCTAATAGATCTCTAAAGATGGAACAAAGGGCTGTAAAGGCAAGGAAATCAGAATTATCAGCACAGTAAACCTGTGCATTGCCTTGCCCAAAGGAAATGAAGTGGAGTCAAAGCTTGACTAGACTGAGATCCGACTGTAAGCCTCTTATTCTTAAGAGCCTGCTTTTAAATAAATTTTGCTTCCTTCATTGAATCACAGAAATAAGAGGAAAACACATTTGGGGACTTGTCCTTCACAACTTAGCTATTTGCAAGCAACACTCACATCCTTCAGTTTGGGAGGGTGTCCTCAATTAAAGGGGCAGAATATTTGCTCATTAAAGAAGGACCACAGCCTCAATGTATCCCCATGGTTTTCCATCTTGCAAAGGCAAAAGAAAACTGTGACCTCTTTACTAATGTTGCAGCTGTTGTTCTATGAAGCTACATAACATCAAAGTACTGATGATGTAAAAGACTCATACACTGCAAGTGTGATAAAGGGACAGGTCCAGGTTACAAGCGTTGCTGAGATGCTGTGGAATAAGGGATTCTCCACATTTTTCTTCATAGTGCATGCACTTAGTGATCTACCCTAGGAAAAATCTTACAGTAATTAGTATTTCTGCAGTATCTGCTCAGCAGGACCATAGCTAAAAAGCATTCAAAAGAGAGAATAATATTGCCACCTGTGAAGTGTAGTAGCTGCACAAGTTAAGAGCAGCCACACCTGATCAACACAGTACCCAGCCTCCAAGAATCATTATTTTGTTTCCCTCAATTTGAACTACATACAAGCTCTGATACAACAAAGTCCAGGGAGTCCACTCTCTATTGCCTCCCATTTCACAGTCAGGGAGGTCCTTTCAATCTCTTTTATGAGCTGAGTGCCAAGGAAGGGGTCAGCTATTTGCTAAAATGTTTGGCTCAGTCATCACCCACTGATTTTTGCTCACTGAAAAGGAATTAGGAGAAAAGAGGGCAGAAGAATCAGAACAGATTAGAAAAGGAAGCAGAAGGGAAATTTCAAGCAGCTCAGAGATCAGGAAAAAACACTTTTTAAAGAAGAGGATATGGAAAAGAGATATATATATACATATGCCTCCCCATAACCAGTTAGGAAATACAGGCGCTATTCAAAACCCGTCTGTCTGTAAGAATGGCACAGATTCATAATCTAGTAGATAAGCCCAACGTGGATACCTTTCATGGGCCCATACAACACTGTTTGATCAACTGCATTTTAACTGAGAGTACTATCTTGAAATTTTCAAAGAATGTTCATTAATGTTAAAGGTGAAGTTCTGTGAAAGTGCTGTGTTATTAAAAGGCTCATCTCATTTTGACATCAAGAAATTCTTGTAACTTGAGATATTCCTGATTAATTCCTTAACTAATGGTCATGTTTTTTTGTGAAATACGAAAACTGGATCTGCTGAGCACACCAAGCTACCTCGCCTGCTCATCAGATCAGGACAAGGAGCGACTGGCTCAAACGGGAGACTTAGGTTACGTAGAAGGGAGAAATTCTTTACTGAGCGGTAAGACACTGGAACAGGTTGCCCAAGGAAGCTGTGAATGCTCCATTCCTGGCAGTGTTCAAGCCCAGGTGAGATGGGGCTTGAAGCAACCTGGTTCAGTGGGAGGTGTCCCTGCCCCATGCAGGGGATTGGAACTAGAGAAGATTTAAGGTTCCATCCAACCCAAACCAGTCTGTGGTTCTATGATTCTTGGATCTTGAAACACATTTTCTAAGAAAATTGCTCACCATACTGATACAAAGTGCCTCATTCATGTTCTCACACACTTTTAACTACTCTGTTTATGTCTGTTTTACACTTTAACAGTAAGCCCTCTTGGACCAGGACCATCTTTTGCTCTGTTTGTAGAATGATTTACCCAGAGTGGTCCTGATCAATGGATCATGAATGCCCTGCTCATAAAAATAATTAGCATTTATTGTAATAAACGAGAGGTTTTCTATTGCTATTGACTTCAACAAAGCCAGTCTCTCTGTCTCTCTTCAATCTCTTCCAGTGCTTCTGTGTGAGCACCCCATTGATTAATTCTCCACACATCACCCCCCCCAGTGGTATTTTGTATTAGAAGAAAGAAATAGATTTTCATAATAAGAACATGCAAATGAGAAGAGCTTTGCTTCAGCCTCCTCAGATTCCCGGGGCCTCCTTCACTGTGGCAGTCTGTATTTGTATTTTTATTTCTGGGGAGTGTAAAGCTGCAAAACCTCATTGCAGAACTATGGTAATAAAAACAAATAATGTGGCAACTGAGATAGCAACTTTGGCAACAATATCTCCTGCCCTGTGAAGTGCAGAATTAGGCCATTTGCGCTACAAGGGGGACAAGCTTTCAAATGGGCAGATGGCACAGAACCAAAATTCTTCTTTCCTGCTTGACAAATTGTTTGCTTATGTAGGCATAAGATGTTACGCAAGCAGCTCTTTAATGGTGGTGCTGAACAACCTTCTGCTGTTCATCAAAGGCTGTGCAAGACTGTTTCTTACCATGCAGTAAGAAAGCATTTCAATATATTATTTAGTAGAATGAATATGAACATTTCAAGTGCTTTAAGCTTTGATTCTGAGAAAGGATTTACCTACAAAGAAGCCCATTGTATTTCAGAGGACCCGTGGGGAATAAACAGGTGTAATCAAACACACTGAACTGCACTTACACTTTCAGCTTCTTAAGTTCTTCACTCATTGTGATAGAATCTAGATTCTCTGATAACCTCTTCCTGTACTACTTTCAGGTAAGTTTTGTGTATAATCTAAGAATGTCCAGACAGAAACCAATATAACAAGTAAAACTATAGATCTCTTCCCCATCACTTCAGCTCTTACAGACCTGATGAAAGTTATAGTTGTTTACTACATTTGCCCTGTACAGGCAAAAGCTCACTGTGTGTACCAAAAGTCACATTTCTGAAGACACTCTAAGTCTCCAGAGCACTTGTGGTTGTCTATGTGAATGGAAAGTGACTTTAATCACTGGTTCCCTACAGTGCTGGGAAATGTTTGGTGAGATCAGACTGTTGAGGAGCAGATAGTTGTGTTTGGCTGAATTAAAACTTATTATTGAAATCTAAACAGAAATCTAATCTTTCCTACTTAGAAAATGAACTTTAGGAAAGGGCAAAACTTTAAGAGGGCTTGGTAAACAGCAAAATCAAGTCTATCTGATCAGAGGCAGCCCCAAGTCTGAGAATTTAAATTTCTGATTGCTTGTGATACAGAAGGTGTGGGAGGCCTAAATAGAAGAAAAAAGTCTGAACTCTGCTCTGGAAATCACACAGCCTGTGGACAAGGAGAGAAGACCCCTCTTCCTCGCTACATGCCATGAAGATGGAGAAGTTGAGGTGTACATGGGCTTCATTAAGTTAGTAAGAAAGGATTACAGAATAATTGTTTTCTCACTTTAAAAGGACATTAGAAAACCTCACACCACAGAAGGCTGGCAGGAAAAAACAGATCCAGAAGTGAACATACTTTTCAAGTTTTCTCAAGCCAAAAGTAATGGCGCATTTCCTGCTACGGCCCTTACACAGCACAAGCATCAGTATGGGATCCTTTTCAGAAAGGTTGTTTGAGTCCAGTAGACATGGAAGTGACAATTGACTTAATGTCAGCAGAACAGTGCATTATATATTCTCTTAAATGACGACAACACATAAATTCTGGAGAACAATTCTCTGTGCACTGTTATGAAACATGAGAACAGCAATAGTGAAGTGTTACATTCTTGTTGTGCAGTGCTTAAGTGCATGCTTATAAAATAAATGCCTGTAGTTACTATCATCACGTCTGTACTGGAGCTTGTAGTTTTCAGATGGTTTCTTGCCTGAAGTTTGTGACAGACTATGATGCTATTTGCGGCATAAATAAAAATATTTTTATTAACTTGTTTTCACAGAACCACAGAGTTGTTTGGGTTGGAAGGGGCCTTAAAGCTCATCCAGTGCCAACCCTCTGCCACTGGCAGGGACACCTTCCACTAGAGCAGGTTGCTCCAAGCCCCTGTGTCCAACCTGGCCTTGAACACTGCCAGGGATGGGGCAGCCACAGCTTCTCTGGGCACCATGTGCCAGCGCCTCATGACCCGCAAGGGAAGAATTTCTTCCCAATGCCTAATCTAAAATACCCTCTTTCAGTTAAAAACCATTTCCCCTTGTCCTATCACAGAACCTTGTCTTCATTGCTCCTTCCCACATTTGTTGGAATACTGTTACAGACTCATGGCTGCATAGTAATGAAAAGTCCTAAAGTTCAGTTATATTGTTTTAATCACTTTTGCTGTCAATGTAAGTTTATTATCACATTTGCATACCTATACAGCATTCATTACTGAATTAGGAAGTGATCTATGTCCATACATAGAGATAAGTTTCTTTATGAAGCATGCAGTTTTTTTTCAGTTTCCTCTTCAATTTGTTATTTCTTTAAAAAAAAGAAAAATACCCTTCCTCCAGAAATATCACAAGTTTACTCCTCAGAAAGGAAGTACTTGGAAACAAAGCAAGCTGAATCAGACATTTTTAAGCCACAGTCCCTCTTATCTTGAGGTAGGCATGTGAAACAGATGAACTGCTCTGCCTGTCCTCTCCACTGATTGTAAGGAAAACACAGATGCAAAGGAAAGGCAGCCAAGCGGCTCAGACATCCGTGTCCCTGCTTCCTGCACTCCAACACAGATGCCACCTTGCCCAGACACTAATTCTACCTTTCTTTGACAGTGATGGTTGACAGTGAGAAGTATCTGGAGCTCAGCAAGTGCTTAAAGCACACAGAAGGACTAGGGGGAAAGCAACCTGCAGCTTACATTTACACATTGTCATAACACAAGCTGTTTGGGATTCCCAAAATTTGACACAGGACATATAACACCTGTCCTGGCTAAGGCAGAGACTACATATGGGACATTTGAGCGAAGTAGTGAAGGCTGAGATTATTCTGAATATTAAGACTTTGCTAAGTGCTACAAGTATTTGCAACTGGTCTGCATCCCTGAGGGATTTACAATCAGATTTAGTCCTGCTGAGCTTTTTTTTGAGTCTTTGCATTGTCATTGGGTTTTATGGGGGGCACCAGCAAAACCATCCAAGACATTTCAAAACTGTTTTTGTGCTTTTCTTGTACTAACAAGCACAAATCCAAAATCCAGGGCTGTAAGAACTTTATATAATTCACAAACCTGTGTGCTTGGCAGCCCTTCCTATGTTACACTTCTTTAAGCGAGGTATAGTACAGGTTTAGAAATAAGACAGGTTTTAGAAATCTAGAGGGAATGGCTCCACATCCCAAAGCTGTGTGAGTGCCCTTTGCTCCACAGGGAACGTATTTTAGATACAGACATGCAGCCAAAGATTTCCGAATAGTGTGTTCCTGCGAATACATTTGAAAAACACACATTAAAAAAAGCCACTCAGAATGATTCTCTTTCACAATAATTTTGCACACAAGAGGGAAAAGTATCCGCGATGGATTTTATTACTAATTGTTGAGTGTCCAGCTGTTTATCTTTACTGCCTTTTGTTCAGGATCTGGTTAACTGTGTCTGTTACAAATGAGTGGGTGGATTGGATTCCAGCAAATACTTCTTCAATGTCTTGTCACAAGTCACTATTGACCTCTCTTTTTTAAACCTGCATCTATTTCTTTCCACTAGAAAGTCTTCCCAGAAAGAGGAACTTCCTTATAATTAAAAACGTTTCTTTTATTTACTACTTCTTATTCTATTCTACATGGCAAGAACAGAAGATTTTTGTTCCTTAAATAAGCCAATTTGAGTTGCACATTCCAATTCATGAGGCAATTATGGCTAAGTGAAAAGGAAGTTAATAGCAATGTTATATTTGGTGTGGCTCCAAGCATGCTTTCACAGTTTTGATAGCTGACAGAGAGATGGTGGTTTTATGCAAGACAAAATCCACTTACCACTAAAGTGACTTGGCCAGTTTTTTCACACTGTCTCCAGTAATAACCAAATGTATAAATGAATCCCATTACTAAACAATAAGCCTTGATTAAATACATGTATTAAGTATCTCCATTCTACAACAGAAAGCACATTAGTATTGTCCTGTCCTGATGCATATAACACAAAGTCTCATTCTATCACATGCTAAATTCCGTGGCACCTTTCTCCACTAAGGCAGCAGGCAGAGCAATGCTGCTCATTCCCACATGGCCCAGCACTTGCCTGCTCTCTGGCACTGCAGCATATGTGCTCCTCAAGCAAGTATGAGGATCAGTTCTCGAGTTGATGTTTCTAGGAAAATCTTTCTTTCAATCCACTCTGTCAAATCCACTGACTTCAGTAAAATATGGTGGACTTTGATTTAGATACATGGTGGGATCAAAAAGCTTTGTTACTTACGATACCTGGAAGAGCTGTAAGGCAACAAACCCAAGCACTGGTTCCAGAGTAATTTTTATTAGGATGAAATCTCTTACTGAAATGAATCATTACATATGGTTGCCTTTACTGCTTCTACTGATCCTCTTTCCCATGCACTCACTGACCTCTCTGACTTTCTGAATAAATCTAATAGTGGAGCTATCCAAAGATATCCTTGGAAACTTGCAATCTAGTGACAGGAAAAGGATATGTTTCCAAATACTGAGACAGTCATCCCCAAGGATATTTCCTATGGCAGGCCTGGCAAGCATGGAAGCTGCTATAGTCTTATTTTATGATCCAAAAACGTCCAAGGAGTGAAGGAACTGGTGCCAAAAATGTACCCTAACATATCAGAGGGCGACAGAGCTAATAGTAAGTTTTTAAACTGGTGAAAAAGCAGTTGAGAATCTATTGCTCAGTGTGGGAGCTGGAATGCAGGTTGTTATTCAAGAGAAAATCTGCAAATGCACCTGAAAGACTTTTCAACGTCCACCTAAATACAGACCCTTGGTCAGTAGCAGAAATAAGGCTGACACACAAGACCTGAGAACCTCTTATTTTCTATGTAACTCTAATTGTGGAAGAACTTAATTTTAACTACTATGTATAAACTCAAGGCAAACAAATTTTGCTCATTTCTGTCTAAGTTTTTAAATTTGCTTTAAACACAAGATTTGGCATAATCAGTACAAGGAGAGGTGAAGCGAAAAAGAGGCATGTAACAGCAGTGTGATTTCTCATTATGTCAGAGGGAACCGGTGGCTAAGTGTTTGAACCCACCAGTTATTCAAATTATCTCTTATAACACAGAAAAAACAACCAGGATCATAATTTAAACTGATTTATTATGGAAAGTTATTTTACATAGTTAACAACAGTGGACTTGCATGACTCTTAACATCAAGAGGGCAAAAGATGTCAAAGAAATTTGCAGCAAAATGGTCCAAGTCCAATAATGTGCACTGAAAAGTGACACAGTCCATGATCTGATTTTTCAAGCACTGGTCTCTGAGTTCCTGTCCCATGGAACAGCACACTGGAACTGGGACCAGGCATAATTCCTAAGACCATGTCAAAAAGGACTGAGCTTTCAGCAAGAATGTTTCCATAATATGCAAGAAGAGGAAGAGGATGGATCAAATTTTTGGACCAAAATAAAACTGAAGCTTTCTTAGATTTCCATTTCTAAATAAACTGACTTGTGTTTGGGTGTAGTCTGTGACTGTCCAAGTGTCACTTCTTCCCAGGCGTTCACCCTTGAGCCAACGAATCTGGGTTTTTCACCCCACAGTTACCAGCATCCAAGGATGGTGTCCTCTTACCGTGATGGGAAAAAGGTTATCAATCAGAAACTACTGGACTATTGTGAATACTGAATGTATTGTTTCCATTCACAGACTAATGACAATGACATTCTAGAGGAATCTGCCACACAGTGCATCCCTAATGACTGCTCCAGTGACAAGATTACAAAAAAGTCTGCATTTGGCACAGTAGTCTCCTTGAATATAGTTTAAATCACTTTGTTGCAGATCAGAGACCTTATACATTATCTGACATTGAAGACGTTCAAGACACAAAAACCTTAATTTTAATTATATTGCCATGATACTTTAAATGATGGCAATGCCACAGTGAGCAATATCAAGAATCTGTTCTGATCCTTAGTGCTTATTCAAACCTGAAAGTTTCTAGACCTGTTCATAACCTCTGGCCAAGGGAAATGTCTTGTAATAGATAGGGGCATTTTACTAGAAGATGTTTATATTCAAACAGTACAAGCAGAAATGCTTCAGGGTAGAAGCTTTTCATTGCCTTCAGTCTTTGCCATAAAGAGTGTCAGTTTTCTTATTACATCAGAAGATTGTCCCAAGCCCTGAGAGGAGAAACAGCAGGAAGGATGCAAGCAGCACACAGCCTGAATCTGACTGCTGGGCCACTAGCTGGACAACATAGAACTCATCAAGCTTTCTGCATGTCTTTTCACAGCTTGTACAAAGCCAAGAAAAGACTGTGGGTTTTTGGGACAGCCAAGGGTATCATCCCAAGGAATTACTGATTCTGGAATATGTGAACAGTTGAATGCCCAAACTCTGAAAGGTTCTCAGTTTTGAAGGGTAAGAAAATACTAGTCCCTGAAAATAGAGCCTTCAGACAAATCAATATAAAATATCAGGTAATAAATAGATCAAAATCAGTGTTTGTTTCAGGAAGCATCAGCCTTTGTGATCTTTGCAGACAGGATTTATACATTTGCAATATAATTTTTTCTTTCACAGACAGGCGCTATAAAACTCTTGGAGAAGTTCATCTTAGAGATGTTCCATCCCTGGCAGCATTCAAGGTCAGGTTGGATGGGGCTTTGAGCAAACTGGTCTAGTGGAAGGTGTCCCTGCCCATGGCAGGGGGCTGGAACTGGATCAGCTTTAAGGTCCCATCCAGCCCAAACCAGTCTGTGGTTCTATGAAGTTCAAAGGCAGAGGTCATAACAGCTTCTTCCACTTAGTTCTTCCCTTGAAGACCGTTATGTGTTTAACTGCCTTGTTCAACCACAATGTTGGCTTTGTATTTCTCTATCAGAAAATCCTAGTCTGCTTTAAGAACCAAGAACCAAAGGGAGCATCTCTGATTTTCTAGATGGCTTCCCAAAATATTAATGAGTTAAAGCAACGATTAAAAAGACAAAAGAGCCACTGGTTGTTAATTTACTCTGCCTACAAAATATCCAAGGATGAGCATTAAGCATAAGCAATACAATATAAACTCTTTGAAGCACTGTGCTTCAGAAAAACTGACCCAATGCTTGAAAACTTCACATTTTTTCCAAGACTCATCTCAACATGTCAGAGACACATCAGACACATGGTTTTCCCTTTCTGTTCTAAGCTCTTATGACGTTCCAATTCTCACATGAAAGAATAACCTCTTGTAAACACATACAAACTTCAGCCAGAGCCTGACTTACAGACCTATTTCTAAGTTCAAAACACCACTGTTTTTCATGTGAAGCATAAGCATGCTTGGAACTTGTTCACACTCAAATAGACATTTAGACAGAAGCAGATCTATGGTTTTACCTAACTAGAGCACTTCATAAATAACAATAAAGATAAATTTAATGTAATAAAAAGGAAGAAAAAATTGATCACTTGATGTCCATAGTACAAGAAAACATAATATTTAAGGAATATCTAGCATAATGTCTATGTGTAGTAATTTGACATACACAGTTTGGTCTAACAAGCCAACACTTGAATGAGAAAGCTGGGTTTCCTCTAAAAAAAGAAAACTGAAACTACCTTGCAGAAGGTTATGAAAAATGGAAACTGTTTTGACTCTGTTTCACAGGAAAAGAATTCATTGCATGAAGCTGTCAGTCACTAACATTGAGGCACTCAATTTTCCTATGAAAAAATGCACAAATGGCTTTCATTATATTTAGCTGCAGCTTTAAGAAAATTTAATCAACTTAAACTGTTTAGTCTTTTTCCCTGATGAGAATCATGAAGTCGAATTCACATTTAAACCTGTTCAAACTGAAGCTCCTGTCAGCACCTCTGTTTATATTAAAACTGTAGGCACGAAATGTACTAAAATAAGAATAATGATATAATGTCTTAAGTGTATAATGTTAACACAGGTCCCAGAAGAAAAGTGGGACAGACAGGCTCAACATTGTAAAGTCATTTTCAGTGTGTTACCTTTATAGATGTCATCTTCTCTAAATAGTTGTTCCTGTACCTTTTATACACTCTACTTATCCATCTCTCTCTGATACTCAACATCTATCCAGTAACACTCATATTTCAGCAGAAGATTCCTACTTCCAGGTTTTCAGAGTGGGTTGGCACACTAGATATCAAGTTCTCCTGGTACTAGCTTTCAGGAACAACAGGAACAGTTACTGGAAATGGTACACTGAGATATCTCAGCCCCTGCGCTTGTGGTGTGCTGTCCCTAAAAGACCAATGCCAACACTCCTCCATCACTTCAATAACTATGGAATCTATAAAAAAATTGGGAAATAATAAAGGAAAAAAAAAACCTGCCAGAAAATCACTGGAATTTGTGGATAACCTATCTTAAAAAAAAAAAAAAAAGGTACCTCTTCATATGATGTTCCATCTGATCAGAAATAAACTATCTAAGAGGTCTCAGAAACTCAACTAGAGCCTGGGTTTGTTTCCATATTTCATATTTTTCTGGGCATTGCAATCATGTCTTTCAATTCTTGAGTCAGTGGCTCAAGGTATACAGAAAGCAGGAAGTCTGTCAGTTGTGATGGTTCTGCTAAAGAGGTCACAAGATTAACAAAAACTCTCCTGGTGTATCTATAGCACAATGCTCTTTTTTGGCATTTGCCAAGAACCAGGTTTAACATATCTTAAACCATGCAACCAAAAGGACTCTGTGCTTGAAAAATAAGGACAGTACCATGGAAATAAAAGGGCCAATTATTGCATTCCAGACACCTCCAACTTACATAGTGACTTTACACAAAGGTTTTTGAAAGACCAAGAACTCAGTTTTCTATTTATATTTACAGGATTGCGGCAGTGCTTTCTGAAATTCGTAGCTCGGAATGCTACCAAAGCTAAATATTGTATAAAGCTTGTCATAAATGGGACTGTAGATGATGTAAGTCAGTAACAGTTCCCCGACATCACCTGAAAGAAACCAAAGGCAAGTCTAGAGTCCTCTGGTACTGGGACCATGCTGTGCAGCTTATAAATAGGCAAATAGCTCATATCTTATACAAGCTAAGGGGTTTTGATACAGAAACAGTCAAATTGTATAAAAGAAATTGCCTGTGATTTTTTGACATTTTATTACTTGGCATTCTTCATGGAGTTCTTCTTCATTTATAAAAAGCACTGAAAAAAACACTGGAAATAAGCTGAACTTTGTGTGCCTTTAGAGGCTGCTGAAGGAAGAGCCGAGCTAGAGCTTATGGATCAGAATTAAAGGGAGGGCAAGGACAGGCAACATTACAGTGAGGTTCTGTTAAGGCAACCCGCCCAGGAAGACCAGGTGGATGAGGCCCCCTATAGACAGACAGGAGCAGCCTCCCGTTTGCAAGCCCCAGTCATGGGAAGAGTTACCCACCCTGACATCTGCTGGAGGGACAGCACAGCAGGGCACAAGCAATCCACGGCAGGGGGTTGGAACTAGGTGAGCTTTATGGTCCATTCCAACCCAAACCATTCTATGATCTTCCTACTGAGAACTGCTGCAGCAACAGCATTTTCTTCTTAGGCTTACTGTTGTTCTTAGGGGACTCTTTCCTCACTATCTTTACACAAGAAGGGTAAATTATCAGGATTAATGAGATAAAGAGCTCATGATTGTCACATAGTCAATTTGTGAGAGCAAAAGATGCACTCAGTCACTCTTACTTCCTTTTCAAACTATCTAGCACTCGTCACAGTGTGTTTGCTGTATTTTGATGATTGGATTAGTCTGTACAATGTTTTGCATTATTTTTATGCAGAGGATGATAATATATTGTCTGGGGTGAAAAGGGCCTCTGTTCTGGAGGGGATAATAAAAAGAATCAATTCATAAACATTATTTCTGGTATTTTTGTTTTCAGGTACTGGAAGGTGCACTTTGAACAGGTGATACATACTGGATGTCAGTCTCATGGATATTATGCTGTTAATAAGGCTTACATTTAAGTGACTTGTCTCCCATAACACTGAAATAAAAGGAATTTCTGTGCAAGTCTTACTGGTGCAGCCAATAGGGCAACACTTCACACTGCATTTAATGATTTCAAAATGGATGCCAAAGTTAGCTGGGAAACTGTCATTTGTCGTATGACCACACTTACGAGGACAGGAGTTCTCCTTATGTGAAATTGGAACAGAAATTTGACTAATTCTATACAGATTTTAAATAATTCTAATGGAAACATTAGCTATGACAGCACTGTGAAACTACAAATAATGTTATACGGTTTAGAAAATATAGGAAGAGGTTATAGCATTTTTTTTTGCTGTTGAAAAGCAAACCTGCTTGCAATGGAAAATATAGTGTGTATTGATGTATCACTTGACCAGCTCTGCAGAGCAGAACTGCTCTCAAAGCATCTCTGGAAGCCTACAAATTTTCAACCCATTATTTTAGAGAGACACACGTGTAGGCACACACTTGTGAATGTTGGTGTGTACCTGCCAAGTTTGGTCTGAACATGGAAATTCACACACATTTTAAGCCATGAACCTCTTCATGAATTAAAAGCAAAAATAAACTGTTCTTCCTCGATGTGCATCATTCATTTCCAGTGTCTGGGAAGCTACACATTTTGTAATGAAGTCTGTAATACCTTTCACATTAGATACACTCTGCTTAAAGTGAAACTCCTCTGGCTTTACTTTTGCTAAAATGCTTCCCATGAACTTCTGAATTAAAATCACAAGTTACATCTCTGAGGCTACATAAAGAGTTGTCAAATAGTGAGTCCCAAAGAACCTTCCCATTGCTACTTAAGCTATATATTTCTTTCTCTTTGCTTTTATGCCTGTTTACAAATGAGTCATTATAACTGGAGCTAACAACAATTTCATCTTGTATTCTATGGATAACTGCTGTTAGGGCCTGTCAACATCTTAGATTAAGCAGAAATAAAGCTCATGTAAATTAAACATCTGACATATTAAAATGCAGCAAACTTAAAATACCAATAACTACTAACAGCTTTATTACTATTGTATCATGTAACTAACTTCAAAGCTATTGTATCAGTCATCACATGCTCATTTGACTGACAGCCTTATTCCTCTGCTGATTTTCTCTGCTATATGTACTCTATTTTTGTAACATTCTTTATCTTTTTCTCCAAGGAGTTTTTTTTTTCTTTTGGCATGACATTAGGAACTGCATTTGTCTCCTAGAGTGTGCTACCTTTTCCTCTTTTTTGACAGCATATTCTTTGGAAAATTCCCTTTTTCTTACACAGCCTGCCAAAATGACCACTAATGTGGTTCAACTTTTGCACTACTCTTCCAGCAATAATTTTTGTGCATATTGAATTCCCTTCTCAATGGTATCAGACCTGTTTCTTCAGCCAAATACTCTTGAAACACAGTATACCCCATCTTCCATGTTCCTTCCCATTTCTCTCTTTCCATAGCCCCTGTGACTCTTGGATTACTCTGCTGCACCCTTCAGTGCCTATCACCCTCGCAGATCAGGCCCGCAACCAACATTAAAAGCAGTGTAACTCCATGGAAGTCACTGGAACACAAGAGCGATTTATATCAACATGCCCATCTTTGCAGTTCAATCTAGATGAAACTTTATCCCAGCAAAACTGCAGTGAAAAGAGAAAGATGAAGCAGGACTTCCTAATAGTGATTATTGTGACAAAGCCCCAGCAATCACTAATTAGTCACTATGCGAAGTGATTTCACAAATGTGTAACATGTCAGCAAGTTCAATGAAGGGTTTAAAAGACAATCAAAAAGCACAATATTGTGGAAGCTGTTTTTTTTCCTTTTGAACCCACTGCCTATTTACAAAGGAGTTAAATACTGCACACGGTCTACTATTTCAAAGAGCACATCCTCCACATTCCTCCACATCATTTGCAATACAACTCTGAAGTCTGTTTTGCTCTCCCTTGCCTTCAATAGATAGAAAGGGAAAAAAGACTGCAAAGCAGTTAAGCTTTCTGGAAGATACAAGGAGGCAAGCCCATGCCACATTAGTGGTATCAAAACTCCAAAGAGGAAGGTTGTGTCCCTTCTTTCCTACATTGTCAGTTGCTAGCTCATTCCTTTTAGATTCACACGGGACTTGGGCCCAGGTTTTAGGCTGTGAATCTGACCTGCCCAGCTGCAATTTAGTTATCTGAATTCAGTTTTTGTCTTTTTCTCCTCTTTTGCTTTTTCAGTGCAGTCTAATCTTCATTGCTTGCATTTTAATTGCTTGGAAATGCCAAGTTGTTTTGGTTCAGTCAACCCACAAAGGCGACGTTTATCACAAGTTACTGCAAACCAGCTCAGTTCTCACCAAACAGAACCGCTATTCCCATCAGCGACATTTTGTTCTGAAAACAAGGCTACTGACTTGGCTGAAGGAAGCAAAACAGCCTTTCCCACTCTGATAGTGAGAAGACTCTCAACTGCGAAACAGACGGGAGGTGCCATAAAACCAAGGACATTATCATTTCTGGAGGACAATTTACTGATATAGGGGCTAAGTGATAGTGAGAGCTGCTTCAATTTTCATGCACCCCTTGGATCTAAAATTCTTCTTTTAGAAAGAAGAGCTACTATAAAGCGCTAGTAAGGGCTAATATAACCACTCTTCAAAATACATTTGTTAGCAGCATGCTAAGAAGATACCATTTCATGTGATGGCCATACTAGGCAGGATGAGAGAGATACTGATATTTTTGAGTAGGCAAACTAAACAATTTCTTTGATCACACTGTATTGCTTGCCCGGAGTCAATGACAGTGTAAGCAATAACAGGTTTGTCTTGCTTCTAGGACAGCACATTCGGGCAAAAGGCAGGCTCACAGGTCTTCTGCTTAGAAAGATCTACCACAGCTAAGGAGAAGGAAAAAATACCTGGACCTCTTCAATAAATGTCAAAGAGCTTACTCCAGTTTCTCCCCAGCTTAAAAAAAGGAAAGTCCACATGTGGAAATACACCAACGCTATGGTGATACTTCTGGGTCCCTTCCAACTTGAAGTATTTTATGGTTCTATATGGGAAGAGCTAGAATAGGATTTGCTCTGGAACAGCTGTGAACTGCCTGAAGGAATGTAGACCAAACTGAGCAATTTTGAAGCTCTAGGACTCCTTGATTAACACAATGATACTGAAAGACTGTATCAGTCAGCAAAGAAACATATCTATCTATGAAAGGAAAAGTGGCTTCTCCTGAGGAGCAGTGAACAATAATTTAAAGACAAGACCTAAGGAACATCATAAGGAGTGATGTTGGAGGGGGATTAAAGGGAGGTAGCATGTAATTATCCCAGTTGGAACTCAGCCTAAAGTAGCATTTCAGACTGGTTTTACTTTTTCAGGAATAATTACTATGAAAATACTCATCCAGGACTGTCAAAACAGATGTCAATGTTTCATTCAAAATATAGAAGAGCCTTTTATTATTAAAAGGGAATCTGCAACTCAGAACAACAGAAGTTATAGTTTTTACTTATCTGTTTGCAGATCATCAACTGCGAGAAATAAAGGTAGTACTCCAGATCCAGATGTCTAGAAAGAAGAGGCTGAAGCTTAGATGTGGATTCAACAGCCACTTCAAAAATCAGGCCAATGCATGTTTATGCCCAACCACAGTTCTGTGGCATCAGCCATGGGCTCGCTTTGCCCTTTGTGACAACTGAGGGACCAGTGACTCCCAGTTGGAAGAGAAAAGGTAGCAGTGTCTTTGACCAGTTTCACTGACAAAGACAGTGCTTGACTGAACCACTGCTGTGCAGTTTTAAACCCCTGGCTGTGCTAAAAAAAAGGAAAAGAAGAAGAAAAAGCTGGTAGGTTAAAAGTGAGATGCCTGTCTCCTTTTGCTTGGTGAGTTAGCGATGATGCATACCTATGTTACAAACAGGAGGACTCTTCCAAGAAGCTAGTGTCCTCTAAGAGCTTAATATGACCACTACAAAAGGTTTTTCATGTTCCTTTCAAGTAAAAGAGCAGTTCTGATAGTATCTACTCCAATTGAACTTTTTATTTATTCCAAACTCTCTTTTGTTCTACAGGATTGTTTTTATTCCTTGGTGAATGTAAGGAATTTATTTGGGTACATCTTGACCAAATACTTTGAAGTTAAAATATTTCTTTCTTTTCTGGGTTTTTTTTGGTTTTATTTTGTTGGGTGGAATAATAATAAAAAAAAAGGTGTCATTTCAGTTATCTTGAAATTATGTCTACCCTCCTGAAATATCCTTTATGCCAGGGTAGTAAATGAAACCTAATGGCTTTAGAGCATAAAGGGAAGATGTAGTTTATTTTCATAGAAAAAGTGATGAGGCAAACATCAGTCATAGGAAGCAGAAAGCAAAATTTATTATAAACATTACCAGTGTCCATGTGTGTAAAAAAAAAGAGAAAAGATCAGTGGTTTTTACTGTTAAAAGCAATCATATGAAAAGACCATTTTTGGGGTGTCTACCAGCAGTGAAGCTAACGGTGGGCTGGCATACACAAAGCTAGTTCCAAACTGGCAGTTCAAAAGCTGGGTCAAATCTGCACCAGTGAAAATTCCTTCCCATCATTGGATCTTGCCTAGTATTAATTTGGCTTTAGAATTCTGAGTCTTTTCAGAAGCAGTTTCCCAAACAGAACTAGATGGAAGAGCTGGATGTATAGATGAGTCAGCCCCTGGAAAGGTGACTTGATTTTTAAAAGCTGAAAACTGTGAAACAACCTCTACAATTAATGAAATACCGATTCAACAGCCGTTAATTTTAACTTTGGATGAACGAGAGCTAGATTTTCCAGGCTTTAAAAGCTTGCCTTTTCCCATACTGCCTACTTCCCTTGATGTAACTGACACCATGCAATTGTCTCACACTAAAGCTTAGATGGATATTACTGCACATTAGAGGAAATTAAGCAGTTTGCTATCCATAAGGGAAATGCAACTAGATCTTCTCTGGAATACCATGACTGAAATATGGCTGTCTTCAGCTGCTGGATTGATAATTTAGGAAGTCTCTAACTCATTTTAGAGACTTCTTGGACTTTTAAAACTAAATTTTCCCCACCATGTCATTAAAAAGTACATTTAGAATTTCCAGGTGACCCAGGTATGAATTCTGCATGCAAATGCCATAGTCACCTTGCTGAAAGGAGCTGGCAGGGAGCACAGAAGCAATAATGCTGAGGACATGGGCCTCTCCTACCCTACAATACCTGAACCACGTTTCAACAGAGTCCAGATCACCAAGAAAGGTTGAACTCTTAAAGATCAATATGTGCATTAAAGCAATTGTAACCTAGATTTCAATTAGAAAGTGTATTCTAGTACCCTCAGCTCAGGCTTTATGTTATACAAGTACTGATAAAATCACAGTAATTTCCCTCACCTATGCTCCAAAAGCAAGACTAGCACCACATAGAGAGGTATGTTCTTTTAGCATGTATTAATGTCAAAACCCAATAACCTTAACTCTGCTCTGCTCTGGAAAAAGGGAAAAATAACCTGGTATGTATTGCGAAGAAATTTTAGCAAATCACCAAGCAACATGACCCACAAGTATGTCAGTGAATGCAGTTGTATATATTCTTATATTGTCCTGAGCATATCTGAACACTTCCCCAATTTGTATTAATGACTGCTACAGCTGAACCAAGGACACTACTAAAAAAATAATAATCAATAACCTGCTGCTTCCAGACTCAAACACTCAACAAGAGCCTTCAGTTCTTTTAGCTCAATTCCAAGCCAGTACAATCCAGCTCTTCTGGAAAACCTTGATTTTCCTCCTTTACAGCCTTGCAATTTCATGATCAGGAGCAGCAGGAGGCTAGGTAAGCCACAGTTCTTGAAATATGGGTGCAGTTCCCTTCTTTTACCAGTTTGCAAATGCAACATGAAAAATGAGATTATGAAAATCAATATCTAGGATGCATTACAGCTAGTGCTCTGGAAGTTATTTGGGGTCTTTCTTTCATGTAAGGGTGGCAGCTGTAAAATGCAAGTACAATGCTTGTTGATGAAACCTGACTTCTTTATATATGATTTTTATAGGAAATTCTTTTTCTTTGTATAGAATATTAAAAGATGGTATGTTATTGTATTAAGCTCATATCAGATAAACATTTTACATCACTATTATCTTAAATACCTGATTGTTGTTATTTTAATATAAAACTTTTGGGTTTTTTCCACTCAGAACAGGATTCCACCGACATTAAAGTAAAAAACTGTGCATAAGAATATTATAGGCCAGGTTAATTACTCAGTGTTACTATTTCTATGCTGTAGTTCATCGGTTCTGACAAGCTACATCTGCTTCTCACTTGTTCTTCTTAACTTATATTCATGTGACTTTGAGTATCAGCAGTTACAATGTGTAAAGAAATACTGTGGCTTCTGTATCTGAACACCAAATAATAGACATAATCCTGGAGGTTTTTACTCTAGTACAGCTTGATATATTTACATTGAGTTTATATGGCCTGGCCTGGTCTGGAGAACTGGTATGAAATCATTCTCAAGAGGCCCATTAAAATCCCTGTCCACTAGAACTAAATACACTATCAAGAAATCTAAACTTGTCATTCTTTTTACCTTAAATTAGAAAAAGAGAAGCAGTATGGCTACAGTTTAAAAGTCAAGGGCAGGAAATAAAAAAACAGTTGAAACAACAATGGAAGTTAATACTGGCAAGTTAGATTTAGCCAAGGCGGGTTCTGGTCAGGACACCAGGGTTAACACTCCTATGATTTTCAAAAATGTGCCAGGGGCTACAGAACGATGATATGTGGCCAGACCCTTGGTCCCCCCTGAAAAAATACTCTTTAAAACATATGTTCGTCTTCTCACTCACCTTGACACTAACTACTAGACCTTTTTCAAGTGTCAAGCTTGCTCTCACTGAAGCCTATTGAGACTATCTTTAAAAGTCCACTCAGGACACAGGATAGTGTACTTAAACTGTACCCAGTCAAAAGAACAGTGGAAGTCAGTTATTTAACTTAGTCACAGCATATGCTCTTTCTTGCTTAATTTCCTTTACCAGTAGCTACACTAAATAAAACTAATTATAGTGAAAATAGAAAAGTTGACCAAGTAATACAGAGACAAATGCAGTGACTAAATATCGGAAATTGAAGGAACATTATAGGGAGTAAATGTTAGGCATGAATTCACTCTTCTCAGTTATCTGCAAAAGCCATTTCTCAGTACATGTGGTTCTCCAGTTGGCTCCTCTGCAGCCACAGAGATAGCAGTTAATTGCTTCAGTTGATTAGAATTCACAGCTGCATCTGCAGAAAGAAGGCTACTTTGGAAATGAACTGAGCTATCAATCAACAGAATAATTTGCTGGAGTAAAAAGCAAATGGTCAGCTGTACACTTATCAAGGAAAACAGCAAAGTTTCTCTGGGAAAGCTCCTAACATTCGATAAAATAATTGTATGCTCCTCTCCAGCCTTAAACATGTGATTTAGCTTACAGTCATTTAGCTATTCTTACCACCTTTGCTGTCTTTCTTTTCCACACACCACCATGTTTACTGAAGAAATCTTTACAGGTTTCTCTAACTTGTTTTAACATGCAGCACCAACCAATCACACAGTGTACAGGTGCATGATCTACCAGTGTGAAACTTTATGAACCCATTTTCCAACTGACTTGGCTCAGTAAAAAGTTATCCATGCTGGTCCATGTTATCCACTAACTGTCTCATAGTAACTATTATTATAATCCAGCTTCCTAAGAAAGCAAGCATGAAAACTTATCTGCTCTGAATATTTGGGAAGAAAGACTTATATGAAACCACTTATTATACTGATACCCTTTTTAAGCCACTCCAACCCATAGTGTACTTTGAGATTTTGGTATCTCCTGCCAGACACCATACTTACTCATACTGAAACAAAGATCAGCTTTTTTAGAGGAAACTCAAGTCATATGATATTATAAGCAGCACTGAATCTAACTACATAAAGTATAGTAGCTCCTTCAGTCTGACTCACAACTTTCAAGTCTATTTTGATCAGTTTCGCCCAGTTTCCCACAGGGAGTTCATATTTGCTAATTCTGAAATAAACTCATTAATTCACATAAAAGGCTTTACTTCTACTGTGGTCTTTTCTTATCCCTCAACTTGTGGACAGCAGAAATCTGTAGAATTCTCTTCTGTTGCTATGTACTTGTTGCCTCTTACATAGCTTTCTGACCTTGGTGTCATAAGAACAACTGAAGTAACATTTGTTACGCTTGCGTTTCTGCTCATCCTCTAAAGAACAATCTTGTCATGGCTGTTGTTCTCTAGACTATGTTCATCAGGTAAATGTTTAATTGTGTCCACCTTCCAAAAAATTCCCAAGTCTGTGCAAAGTAGTAGTAAAGTGGGTTGATTCAACCTACTTCCCACAGCCTAAACATGAGGTCAGCTTTAGCTGCTGAATGCCTCATGACTGCAGCAAGGCATAAACAACTAAACATGCTCAAATGCATCTCTTCTGCAGGTGAGACATTAGAAGGTAAGATTCATTACATCATGGAGATGCAGGAGCATGCATTTCACGTTTGACCCACACACAGATCAGCTGTCTTGTACACAAAGATCTTTAGAAAGTGATGTTTGAAGCTTGTTTTAAGTGACAAAATAAACTGAAAGATTCTCAAGCTCACAAAAGCATGAAATACAGTAGAATCCATGCTGAAAGCTCTTCCTCTCATCCTCTGGTATTGCATTTAGAGCTTTACTATCAGTTGAAACCTTAAACAGTTTTTATTCAAATACTTATAAGTAGTTACCTGTTAATACTTATTAATAAAAGTAAAATACTTCAATATTTTCAAATGGGGTTTTTTTCCTAGTTTGATACCATGTCTCAGTGTGATTATTAATGTTAATTTTCTTTTTACGCATTTCAAATGTATCCAAAACTACATATGAATAAATGCTGATATAAAAGCACCTTGTAAGGACTGAGCTGTACAGTTTGGTAATACCAATGAATTCCTCCACATACAACTGCACAAATATTAAGTTCAAGCTTTTGCAGAATTTATCCCTAATAAAGAAGGCAACATCAGGAATACTGTGTCAGTATTTATCAGAAGATCTAGAAGATGACTGACTGAAATATAGACTTGTCTTTGAATGTATAAGGTTCAATGTTTAGATGGTTTATTAATGAAGGTTAGGATATAGAAATGTAAGTCTTTGACAGTAAGACCAGCATCAACTTATCTCCTGATGACTGACTATATATCATCTCACAGTTACATGGTAACTGCTTAAATGTGTTTGGGGACCCCGAAATTCTGTTGCATCAGAGCAGGAGTTTGTTTAATGTAATGTAGTGACCCTTTAGTGTCCTGTATGCGGTTGGCAAGAGGATAGACATGTCAGATGAAATTCCTACAAAAGAGAAACAAATTTTTGCTGCTAGATGGGCTATTTCCCAACTCTCAGGAGCTAGAGCTTCAGCTGCAACTGAAACAGCAAGAGCACTGTTGCTGTTCAAACTTTGGGAAGTGCAGGGATCTTATTAACTGCAATTAGAAGATAGTTAGGCCAGAGATTAGTATATTATAAACCTCCCAAGGGTCTTTAGGTAAAGAAATTAAATATTTTTATGTCATCATCATATCTTATACATTCTTTCTTAAAGTCCTACAGTCCTTCCTGCCCACACAAATGAACGCATACAATCATAATGAGCATTCTTGCTACAAGTTACCATTGAGAATGAAAGACCAGTCACTAGATTAATTTGTTTTAGTAATTACAACTTTGGTGTATTAGAAGCTGTTTACTACAGCAGTGGTGTTTCTTCAGGGACTTCATGATGGAAATTAGAAGTCACAAGAAACCCATTGCTAGAGTGCTTAAATGCTGAAGTGATATGCTTTGAGGAAATGGGAAAATGAAGAATAATTTCCTTTTAATGAAAGATCAACACCATACTAGCAACAGCTGGGTGGTAGGCTACATTATAGTCAAATTTCAATGTTAACAGCTGATTCTAACTGCAATAAAAGTGAACTACGTTAGATGGGTTTAAGGTGAAAAAAGTCAGCCTCATAGTTAAGGTTATCAAGAAGCAGAACCAATCAAAGGGAAACATCAGCTTAGTCTACTTTAATATCCATATGTTTCAAAGCAAGTCCATTAGTTCTTCTAAATCAAGTCACTGGATGATGTTATGAAATACGAAGTTGTTTCAAATATTAGCTTTCTAAATTGCCTTTCAATGTGCCTTTCCTGCCACAGGACAAAAGGTTTGGGTGCTATTATTCTTCTCAAATTGTAACATTTTTTCATTTAAGCAGACTCAGAAAAACTTAATGGAAGGCAGATATTCTAATTAGCTGCATCTCCATAGGCCTACATGCTTTAGAACTGAAAATACACACTTTAAATTCTCTCAACATTTTTTTTTTCAGAGGTAAAAGAACCCAAAGAATTAAATGTGTTCTTTACAGGGCAAACCTAGCAACAGTAAACAGATGTTGCTGTTAATGCAGACTGCATACTGTATGCTTCAACAGTCCTTCTAAAATTAGAGCTACTTCCAAGAAGATACCTGACAGAGGGGAAAGACAGATAACAGTTGTGGGCTGACAGGACAGAAATTACTTCAGAAGTTGTGCTATGATCAGACAGTCCACCAGGCTCATGTGCTTTGCTGCATTATTGATACAAATTTTATTCCTCAGTATTTCTTAGAATCAGGGCATTTAAATAACATCAGTAACAAGAAGGCATTGAATGAAGACCCTACTGTTGCTGCCTGTGGTTCTATCAAGATGTTCATCAGGTTGAAAGCAGTCTGGAGTTTTAACTCTCATGGATCTGATTTGCATTCATTTTATCCTCCAATCCCTTCACTAATTAAAGTTTTAGAAATGGTTTTTGTGAGCTATGATCCAGCATCTCTGAGTGCAGTACAGCTGTGCTTTCTGTATGGGTACTGACCTATAACTGTGAACAGATGTGCTGCTTCGACACAGACAGAGGTTACAGATGTTCTGCTGCCAGAAAAAAAAATGCTGCTATTTCAGTGAAGCAAGAGCAACTCAGAGCACCTTGACCCATCCAAAGAACACCTTACCCTTTGCTTTACTGTTCTGCCAGGTTTTTCTTCTTTTCATATAATGTCGTTGATGAAGCTTGAATGTGTGGGAGACAAGGCTATTGCTGTTTATCAAGCTCTTTGAAATGTCCAAAAGCATTGCCAGAACTGGAAAGCACAAGTTTTATTGAACTGACTCTGCAGTGAACTCTCTACACCAGGGTATTTTTACTTCCTAGACTGCCCTCCCAGCCCCCACATTTGGTTTTATAATAAAGTGGCATCTGACTCAGCAGATTTGCCATGCTCTTTTCCGTAACATTCAGATAGCTTTAGAGGCTTAGAGAAAGAGGATGGTACCTGAAGTAGTTTTTTCTTTTGTAAAGACGATTGGTAGCTTCAGAGAGAGAAGGTCTTTAGAAATAACTTTTTAACAGCTTTGAGTTGCCTTGCTGCTATCTAGTTTCTCCTTCACACAGAGGAGATACTAATGACAGCACAAAGAGGAGCCAAAAGAGGATTAAAGGTTGACCCTTCCAGTTAAGGGCCAGTCTTTCAGAAGTTACTCATGTTGCTACCACGGCTATTCCTTGTGAATGCCGATTTCTAAGTCTGCACAAATTCTGAACTCGGTTCTAGATGAAGAAAGTTTCAGCAAGATTTTTTAAGAGGGGTTGGACAAGCAACAAACCTTGCCAAAAGAAAATATCCATTGGAATGAAACTAAAAGTGCTTTTTGTGATTCCAAAGCACCTAATCAAGCAACACAGCATTTCTTTTAAAGCCAAAATTGGAATCACCTATTTCAAATATAGGTGAGAATTACTGCTTCTATGTCTCTGAAGATGAAAAATTGCTTAGGCCAAGAAGTTCTGCAAGCAAAATTGCCTTCTGTCTGTCTAATGTATTTTGGGGTGCAGCTGGTAGTCTAAGCCGTTCTTTGTAATTATTTACTGTTACTTTTTACATTTACCTTTACTCACTTTCTGGGAAAATAATTAAACTATTTTCATTAGGTGGCACAATAATTGGTTATTCTAGAAGGAGAGGGATTTCTTTTCCTTTCCAAAGAATACCATGCTAACAATTAGCAGATTACATTAAAGCAGTGATGTAGGCTGATATAGATTCATGATAGATTTCCTATAAAATCATTGAAGTCCTATGATTAGAAATCTGCCTTTAAAAATGGTTCATAGGACTTCACTACATGTTAGAATTGAGTAAAACATACTCAATGGAGGAAAAGAAATGCTACTTTACAGCTTTGGAAGACTATTTTACAGAGATTGCAGAACTGCCACTGCATGTTGTACTGCAGGGAGAATCTCACTGCAATACCATGCAGGTCATGTTGTTAAGGAATAGAGGAATCTGAAACTGCAGGTGCTGACATATGAACACATTCACAAACTAGTAAGCTAGACTATCAAGCTTCTCAATAAAGCACTGCAGCTGCACTGCCTCAAATCCTGCCTCCCTTCCTGCCACCAAATATACCCCATTCATCAGCCCCCAGACTGCAACCACCTGCAGCAGACAGAGCCCTTACCCAGTAAACTGGTGCTTTTCCTTCACAGTTCTGTGTACAGAGAAAGTATGTTCTGACAAAGCAGAAAGGTCTTAGTAGAGGTGACTCTCCCGCCACCTGCTTTATTTGTAAAGCGTATGTTTGGTGTTACAGCTTCTCAGATGATTATTTCTTACAACTTATGAATGGATTCATATTTACTGCAGAAACCTATTCTCAATACAGCTCCATTTGCCCAGCAGAGCTAGCTTTGCAAATTAGAAAGGTATTCAAATGAGGGTCAGTTTTCATCTCTGAAATAGTCTTCCAAAGGAATGAGGGGGGCACTAGGAGAAACAAAGAGCCTTTTTAGCCTGTAAAATTGAAAATAGATATTATTATATGTGCTGACTAGAGGATGTGGTACTTCTGCTTGCAAATATTACATTAGTTTAAGGTATGTGTGCTTCACTGCAATTATAAAATTGAATTCCTGTGACTGTGTTAAACATTGCTGATTCCAATTTTATTGTTTTATTTAATACTAATTTATGATATGTATTATTGTTTTATGCATATACTTTATACAAATTTAATTAAATATTATTAAATATTTGCCTTAAATATGCAAGTATTATTTGCCCTGTATAAAGCAAATACTATTTTGAGTTTTACTTTACTTTGCAAAGTGCATATGGCTAAGTGATGGTTGTACTTCCATCTTTAACACTGAATCTCAGTTAAGATCCATTTGGGGAACTAAATTAAAATTTTAACAATTGCTCACATTTCCAGTCAGTTTGGAAAGAAAAATCTAAAGATAGAGAAATATAAAGATAGAAATACAAATACAGAAACCAACTGTAATTACATGAGGAAAGAAAGTGTGTCAGTGTAACTTTCCAGATGCACGCAGCTGTTACTAGTGATATTTCCAATCCTGCAGTCAGTACTAAGACTCATAGAACTAAATGGCTTTCTGAGTGCAGATCTATGAGGTTTGTCTTTGAACTCAGACAGCCCGAGTACATAACAGCTGTTTTTTCACAAAGAAAGTAGATTTACTGAAAACAACAGCATAAAAAGACCTAATGGTTCCTGGTAACACCACTATTGCCTGCAGTGTCATTAACCAGGTAGAATTGTAAGCAACTAGATAAAATGACAAGTACTTTATGTGAAAGATGTAACATTCTAACTGAAGCTGGTTTATATACTCTTTAACTTGTCTTATTTGCAATCAAAATAATAATATGAACGGCCAATCATATCACTTTGGATTTATAAAGCATCTTAAGAGCAAATCTGCAGCTACAGAGATATATAAGTATTTTTAAACTATGAAGATAGGAACAACTATCAAATGAAGCCAGAGCAGTTCAGCTCTAAGCTGTTAGTGAAAATCCACATACTTATCCCTTCAAGATACCCTGTGACCAGGCTGTTATCCCCGAACACATTACAGGGTTAAATCATAAGTTGGCACTAATTTGTGGAGTAGTGTACCATTGCAGTGTGAGGAATGGCAATGTTTTTGTTAGTATCATCTAAACCTTGAAACTTTAAAGAGCCACATCCTCACTTATGTATAGGGTAACTGCTCGCAAATTAACTTCCATATGCAAAGTCTAAGTAAGCTGAACACTAAGTGCTCTGAGACCAGAAAGTGTGTCATGTCCATTCATGTATAATTAGTTAAGTATTGTTCTGCTGCTGTTAATCTTACTTGTCAATTTGTGACAATATCCCATTAATACAGTCAGTTAGCAGCATGTCCCATTCCTATGAATGTAATCACTTGATTTAGAAAAGTGAATGAAAATCTGGTTGTAGATAGAGTTCAGGAGCTCAGTGTAAGCACAGAGCTCTGCCAGCTTGGCTGCCCAGACTCTCTGAGGCTGGGAGACAAATGCCTTCAGTCATTTTCATTAGCAAGACTGTCTGGCTTACAGCCCAAGTACTGATTTGTCACATGTACCAGCGAACGTTACCTAGTATCTGCACTAGATTAACTCCTCTGCCACACACAGACCTTGATTTTGGGACTACTCTATCCTTTTCAGGGGCTACTATATCCTATTTCATATATATTATAGTAAACATGATCAGAAATCAGGAGTGAGAGGAAGGAAGGTAAATAAGTACTGCAGAAGCATCTTTCTCTCTATGTAGAAAGGATGTAGCTTCTTAATCAGTTACCAGGCAGCATATTGTCACGTTCACCATCCCATCTGCATCCACCTTTAAGATTCACACTGTGAGCTCCTCAGCATGCACAACCACTCAGCAGCTGCAAACTGTGCCTCCATCCAGGACGGACTTCATAGATGTCCTAGTGAGAGGAACTGAAAGGCTATAATGGTTATTTCCATGCCCCTTAGAGTTTAGACTAGAAGCTCATGTAGTCAAGCACCAGCAGCTCAGAAACAAACCAGTTGGGGAAAAATGTTTTGAAGACTGGGAGCCAGTTTACACACACCTTATTTGCAGTCTGCTGTGAACTATTAGCCTCCTTTATCCAACATAAATAGCAAATACTGAGATCAATATAAAGCACTGATTTCTCTTTCATAAATTGAGAAATTAAGAACTACAGTGTGTCATTTGTCAAAAGCATATGCAGGCTAAAGCTTTATCTCTTGTGTGATAAACTGTCTTAATGCTTTGTTACAGCCCAATAATTTGATAACCACCTGGTTTAACAGCCTTCAGCTTTATTCTGATTGAAGAAGGATTTCAATATGTGGATCTGCACTTCTCCAAATCTTCATTATCCCTCTGCCTTCATGATGGTCTCAAGTGAGAAGTGTTATTTCTTAATTTGACATCTTTGGGTTTATTTTGCAAGGCAGTACATTCAGAATGAGTGCACACGTTGTCACCAGTGGTGGCATCCACCCCAAAGAGTAACCCTTCCCAGCCCAAAGAGTTAGCAGTTTTCTATTAAAACAACTGTAATATAGCTGACTCTCCATTGAAATTGGAACTAGGACAGTAAAGGTCATAGAAAAACCATGAGTAAAATTGTTACCAGACTGCATGGCACAGAAACACCTGACTGGATCCAGTCTAGATCCACCAGGGATAATGGTAAACTGGAATAAACTAGTCCGAATTTGACATGACTCTTGAAGAGCAAAGAGTCTCTCTGCACAGCAGTGCTCATTGCTCCTGGCTATAGAAGGAATGAGTGGATGTGTCAGAACATCAGCTTTTTTGTGGAATTGCCTCATGGATAGGCTTCTTGGGGCCTAGAACGCCAAGGAGAGTGCACAGATGCTCAGGCAAGTCTCTTTGGGCGTGTCTCCGGCTTAGCATTAGTTAGTTTTGATGAAGTTACCACAACTTCACTAAAAAAGTGAGTCTGATATGTCTCTCATTATCTGTGGAAACCATCCGCTGGGAAGTGCTGTCCTTACCTGTACACTTCAAGTTTTATGTGCTAATATCATATCACTGTGTTTCAGTATCCAAAGAAAGAGACTTACAATTCTATGAGAAATTAAAAAGGTATTTTGTTTAAAAGTACCCAACAAATCAACTGGGTTTAGAATTTACAGCTGTTTCATGTTTCTATTTATTCTAACCTCAACAGTGTCAGGGGTGTTTTTCAGAATGTTTTTACAGCCTGTGTTAAGTACCTGTTGTTTGGTACCTGGCTCTATCTGCAACATTTATCTTCTGTGCAGTATCATCACATCAAGTAGACTACACATACACTGCAAGTTTGCTGCATGCTCAAGGACCTCACTGAGATTGAGCTTCTAGGACCTGGTCTTCCTCTCACCAAATACAGTTAACAAAACTGACCTGACATCCCTGGGCAGAAAGAGAATTTTAAATCCTTATGCTACTTCTAAAGACAGTGGCTGACATTGAATGATTTTTTTCTTCTTTATTGACAAAGAGAAGAATAATGCTTACACCCAAAAATATTCTGGAAGTTACTTTTTGCTTGTATACACCTGCAAAGCAAGAATCTTCAGCTTGCTGCTTGTGGAGTTTGCTACTGATGTCTACAAAGGTTTTGCATTCTGAGTAGTTACGCATATAGTAAATGTTCTAAATGTCCTCCTTTAAAATAAGCTCATTTTTTCCCATGTTTCTTTTCAGTTATTTAGATATAATTAGAAAACAGGAAGATAGAATGAAACAGCATAGCTATACTGCCTTAGAAATGTTGTCAAGACTGGCTAAAGATTACCCATTCTGTTTCACTTGGAATTTGTACAAGTAATGTTATCTAAAGAAGAACCATATGAGGGCAAATTAAAAATCACAGAATCAAAACTATTAAAATTTAACCTATCAGCAGAGTACCTAAAAAAAGATTAGACATTCAGCAATAGATCTGAGTACATGAACAACTTGGATACCTAAGGAGCACACCAAGTTCCTGTAATTTCCATTTAAGTAGCAACAGTAAAAGTCATAAAATCTTAAGAGCATCTCATTCAATTATAGATCCACAATGAATTCCTCTCCCTTACCAACAATGAATCTGTTAATTGATAATTCATTAAAGATGTCTGATGCTTAAGAATTAATGTGTCCATTTTCCCAAGTACAAAGTAGCATATGCAAAAATGAAAATCACATTATTCAAATAATTAAGCTGTATCAAATTGCACTATTTTAGTACAAGCAGCAATTAGCTGATACTGCCAAAAGTGCTTCTCTGAACACTACTGACAGTAGCAGATGTATGAATAGTTGATTTTGAAAGGGAATCAGACAATACATCATCTGTACCTGCAAATGGGTAGCTCAAAACACCTTTTATTGTATTTTATTTGCTTGACTGCTGAACAGCACTGCTCCTCAGCATTAATATTGTTCACTGTGCAATACACAACCATATCCCCCAAGATACAATAAAGAAAGAGTCACAGGGATGGGCTGCCACAGCCCAATATATGGCAGCAACTATTGTGGTAGGCTGAAGCAACAGTATAGCAGTAAGATAATATTGGGCAGCACTTTGCTCAGCAATGAAATTATGGACCTTGTAGTTAACAGCACAAGTGAAGGAGACAGGAAATCTGGGATTTATTCAGGGATCTGTCACAGATTTCCTGTGTGGCTTTGAGAAACTCCTGTGGGGTTAACTTCAGTGACGAGGCTTTCTTTCTTCCAAGAGCAGCTTGTACCCATATCTCAACAACCCCTCTCCAGTATGAGCTAATTAATACAAAAGGTAGGATGTTACTAGTGCAACTTGTATGCATGAGCACCAGCAAAGTCAGGATCTAATACAGGTGAAACAATACGATCAAAAGCAGACTAGCAATAAAAGCACAGACATGTAAAGTAGGCAACATATCCTTTCCCAGGAGCTAGCAGAGAGGGAATAAAAAGAACATGCACTCCAGCCATTGACTGGTGTAGTTGTTACACAGGTGCAATCAGGAAGCTGTAACTTATTTTCACTGGAAAGCAACACTTCATTTTCTTCTGCTTCCTTCCAAGAAGAAAACTAAAGGGAAAATATTGGGCTTGTGATTTCTTATACTACACCTCCTTTGCTGTTTTCACGCACAGCACATCTTCCTCATGAAATCTACCCTCCATTGAGGGGTATCCAAGATAGTCATTCTTCTGTACATACTTCATATGTATGCACATACTTCATAAATATGTATACATACTTCATACATCTTGACATACTTCCCAAAACTAGCAGAGTTTTTAGTTACACTAAGTATTACAGTAATTTCAACCGGTCAGTTTTATTTCTCAGGACTGGGGGGCTTAATGCTTTTGATTTGAGCAAAAC
>JAOEHX010008204.1:30861-48305 GCA_025448015.1 Bolborhynchus lineola
TAAGTCCCACATGTTCCTGTGATGAGCTCATACCTTTCTGGGTTCCTCCGGCTGGACAGAGTGTTCCACCCATTCTCCATGGACCAGCCCAACATTAAAAAAACTAACCCACAACAATAGACCATCTTGTGGTTTAGATCATTTGACTAGTGCTCTCAGAGGTTACATTTTTATCCCCTGTGTTCTCAGCTATATTTTTTTTACTTAATGTTGCTACCTACAAGGAAAACAAAACCTCCAGAAGGCAGCTCAGTGATGTTCTCAACTTCAGGGGAACTTATCTGGACCAAGGTGTTACTCAGTTGAATTTCTTATCCACTACCCAATATGGTTACTAAATCACAGCTGATATTTGCACTTGTTTCAGTGATGCTAATAGATGCCTGGATGGTAACAGAGCACTTGATGCATTTATAACTTCCGGTTATTCAGTCATTAAACAAATACCAATATTTTGGCCAAGGAAAAATGTAGTCTAGAGGAACCTTATTTTGAATTTGATCTGTGTGAAGAAGAACGTACGAAACTGCTGTGGTGATTTTAGTATGTGCATCAAATCCTGAAATGAAGAATAACTTGCTCAAGCTTTCATTTTCAGGCAAAGAGAAGCTAGGCTCATAATATAATACTCTATCCCAATCTCCTTAAAAAAAAAAACCCAAAAATGAAAGAGGTGACAACATATGGTTATATCCATGTAACCCTAAATCACAACTTCAGTTAATGAACTGTATCTACAGACTATGATGAAATTGTTAGGAGATGTGGATCCACGTTTAACCACTGAAAACGAGGCACCTGGTTTCTCAGAGATATTCAATAGCTATTCCTCCACCATTGCTCTCAATTTGTCTGCTGGGCATTTTGAGAAACCATCAATTTTACTGAAAGTCTTTATTCGAAACAAGTGAATACTGCCTCCTTTCCAGCCCATAAGCAGGACAACTCTAAAAGAAATGGGACATAAGGTAACAGCTTGTGTCCCAAGCTTCAGGCTCAGGACTGAAATCAGATTTGAATAGAGATGTAAATGCAAATCCTAATACCAAAGCTTTGTAATGTAATAGGAAGATCAGGATAGAAGACTTCTCTTTCTGGTGTGGAAGCTGCACATCCGTACAGATTCTTTCACTCCATTGTAATGATTGCATCTGTCTGTTAATGCTCACCCTCTCCTCAGCCCCGTTGCAACCTGTACTGCCAAGAGCTCAGCATGTTTCCATGTAGCAGAGTCTACAAGTAGATTCCAACATCATGCCAAGCCAAAGAACCTTCTCCTGATTTGGGCCCAGTATTAAGCCCTCTTCCTCTTAACTAGCTCCTACATACACCTACAGGGACATTCCCAGTTTGGCCTAATTATCCATCAGAAGATATTAAGGTTATTCCACTGATCCTAAAGAAGTACAACACTAAATCACATCAATAAAACTGACAACGTGCTTTTCTTTTCCAAAGGCTGCAAAGAACAAAAATGTTCTGGATACAATTTTTCTTGTTTAAATCCATAATGACTCTAAAGAGATCAACAACAAAGAAGTTTCCGACCCAGGGTATAAAACCAACTTCTTCCTGATGTCTCCAGTTGAAGTCTTATTGCTTTTAGACATTGCATGGCTCATGTACATCTCTGTCCCAGTAAAATCTATCTAATTGCAGTTTACTGTTCCAATTACTTTTTCCTCTGGTGCTGTACCAGAATCTGTATCAATCCTCTCACAGAGTTGGAAATTAAAGTTTATGGCCAAAAAAAAAAATCCCCGTTTTGCAGAGTGCATGACACAAGATGATGAAATATTTCTTCTGTATGACACACATTTCTGTAAGTTTTTCTCTTTTGGAGAATTCAAATCCACCTATCTTTACACAAACCTCTTTCATAACCGTCCATGTTTCCTAGCACTAGTGCTGCTACTTCTCCCTCTTACTTTACATCATTGTGTAAAATGTGATTATAACATACCTAGTGCTGGTCTTCCTGGCCTACAGTATTTACAGAGTTTTATACCTTCAGGGCTTAGGGATTCCAACTGATGTCGCATACCACAGTGTTACTGCTCAAGAGCAAACACTGCCTGTTCACATTCCATTGTCTCCCAGGAATATCAGAACTAGTTTGCAAATACAAAATGAGAAAGACTTTTCACATCTTCATTTAAGATAACAGAACAAAACTCTTTTACCTTATTGTAGCTTCAATAATGACATAAAATTCCTAAGTCCAACTTGGCTTTCAGTACTGTTCTTTTTTAGCTTTGGCCAACCTGATGTCCAAAGCATCTTGGGAAACCTTCCATACACTGCACTAATGGGAACCACAGAAGAATCTTTCCATTACAGTAGTATCAGATTTGCAGCATGTCATTTTTTATTGTGTGTCTGCACAACACACAGCACAAGTGGCTGCTAATTCTGACACAGATTTCTGGGAATACTGTGTAACAAAGAAGTGAGGGTGAAGGTGCCACCATGGTCATGACTAGGGTATTCTAAACACAGACTTGAAACAAAACCCATCCAGAAGGGATTAGGGGAGCAGATTGTTTACCATTTAAGACAAAAGATTTTTAATAAAGATATTTTCATGCTGTTACTGGATTTTGACAACAATATCATTTTGTTAAAACATCGTAAGAATAGTTTATTATCTCAAAGCATTTCTTAAAAATCTAAACTCTCTGAGTTCCATCTGAACCGTGTCCTGTCCAGTCCTTCCTAGAAACTGGCACTTCAGAAATGAACTACAATCAACAATCACAAACATCAAAAAAGTTATCCCCCAAAGCAAGCTCTTGCTCTACACACAAACCTGATTCCTGGAATCCTGAGGGCAGCTACTTCAGGGAGCCCATGTCCCAGATGGCATGTTCAACTCAAAGTCTTGGCTTTTATATTGACTCAGCATGGGTATGGGTACAGAATGATCTTACTATAAGGAAATAAGGTCTAATCATAGGGGCATAAGTTCTGGCCAAATTCCAGTTGAAGCAATTACACTTTGCTTTCCTGAATTATCTTCTCTTAACCCCTATTTGACATAGGATTCCTTAACAAGGTTGTGAGCTTCTCCTAACTTATGATGTGAGGAAAACAAATCCTGGAAGTCTACATGCTAAACAGGAGAGAGTTTATAAGCATTTTGTAGGTAAAATCACCAGGTAAAATCTTAGACTGGTTAGGGTTGGAAAAGATCTTAAAATCGTAAAATCATTACACTTATTCTAAAAGGAAAAAAGATATGCTGGTCACAAATCAGCCTATTATTTATTAACAGAAAAGCAAAATTAAAAGAAAGCACCATATATTGATTTTACTGACATATAACAAGCACATGTGTGGGTTGATGTCCCATAATTCAAACAATATGCTTGTTGGAATAAGTTCATTGTAAAAGAAAAATGAAGAAATGAGTTTTGAAAAGTCATTTCTACTGAGAATACAAGCACAAAAAATTGTCCATTTAAGAAAAACACTATGTCTTCCCCTTTCCATTGAAAAGGAGGCCTAAAATGTTAGGGAGACTACAGGTTATGATACTGTGCGTATTCTCAATTTACACATTTGTGTTTCAAAGAAGGCAGGCATTTTCTGTTACCACTTCAGATGTGTTTTGGACTTCATAAAGTCTGTGATGGTTCCTACTGCCAGGGAAGGAAAGACAGACCATGTTACTAGAGAGATACAGACAACTACAGGAGAATTATTGAATTGCTGGAGTGCATTCAGAGAAGGGCAATGAAACTGGTGAAGGGCCTGGAGCGCAAGTCTGATGAGGAATGGCTGAGGGAACTGGGGTTGTTTAGTCCAGAGAAGAAAAGGCCCAGGGGGGACCTTATTGCTCTCTACAACTTCCTGAAAGGTGGTAGTGAGGTGGGTGTTGGGCTTTTTTCCCAAGTGACAAGAGGTAACAGCCTCAATCTGTGCCAGGGAAGATTTAGCTTGGATATCAAGAAAAAATTCTTCACCGAAAGGGTTGTCAGGCATTGGAACAGGCTGCCTAGAGGAGTGGTGGAGCAACCATCCCTGAAAGCGTTCAAAAACTGTGTAGATGAGGCTCTCAGTGTCATGGTTTAGTGGTGGTCTTGGCAGTCCTGGGGTAATAGTTGGACTTGATGATCTTAAAGGCCTCTTCCAATGTTGCTGTTGATTCTAAATTAACAAGGACACAGCTGCCAACCATTCTTTCTACCTGCAAGTCAGATCAATAACCAACAGCCACACTCAGCCACAAGTGCTAACAATAGAGGTTGCTGCTGAAGGGACATGATTTGAACTACAACTACTTCATTTGAAAGATGACAATGACAAATTATCTGGAAATGAGTGAAGGATGGAATAAAGTACATATTTTTTTGCTTTCTGGTTAATGTCTGTGAATGCTTCTAAGTTTCTATGACAGTTACTAAGAATAAGCTTTCTTATAAACATTTACCCTGCATTTAAATGCAGTATGTATTGCCCTTGACATATTGCTATCATTTACAGTTATTCACTGATTTGAACCATTTGTTTGATGAAAAGAAAGCAGTGATAGCTGAGAAAAGGTAAGCACCAGTTTGATCCTTCAGTGACAGAAGCCCAGATACTTGGATGCTCTTTTTGTGTCAGAAGTTGTACTTTTGCGGCAGTAACTGACTAAATGGGCCAGGACAGCTCAATCCTGGCTTCCTGTCCTTCTGTGGCAAGGAAGCCCAAGCACAGGTAACAAACAGCACCTGAGCTGGAACCAAGGTATAAGAACACAAATATAAGCTTCTCAAAAACTGCATCCATGTACCAAAAAAAAATCTTAACCATCTCTTCTAGAAAGGAGAGAAAGCATAATTATCCCTTTTTAATTACTGTACTTCGGCTTCCTCAGAGTATTTTAGCACTAGCATTTGTTTATATTCACTGATACATTGGTTGACTCTTCATTTATTTTAATTTTATGTTCCAAGGATATTTTACTGAACACTCTCTGTAAGATTTGCAACTGTGGCCACCCACATCCTGAAATGTTCTTTCTACCTAATCCTGCTTTATGCTCTAAAAGTAAATATATTTTCTTGTCCAAAACACATTTCTTCTAACAAAACATACAGATCCTACAGAATTTTGTATGTTATATTAAAAGGCTCATGTAGCATCGCACAGTGTGTGTGTACACAAGTTTGCGCACATGCTGCACCCAAGGCACAGACACATAGCTATTGTTGAAAACTTGCATTAAAACTCGGTAGAGGAAGTGCATCTGCCCCAGCTCAGGATGTCCTGTTTCTGTGAGGGACTTTGGCTATTGCTGGGCAATTTTCTCATTGAAAACATAAGTAAGAGACTTGAGAGAAATTAATCTTGTTACTGTTAAAACCAATTAATTTGGAAAGGGTGTTTTGGAGGGTTCTTCCCCCGCCACACAACAGAGTTAAGTGTTTGCATGCTGTAGACAGACTCATCATCAGGGATGGTAGCAATAGGACAAGGGGAAATGAGTTCAAACTTAAACAGGTGAAGTTCAGGTTGGATATAAGGAAGAGGTTCTTTACTACAAAGGGTGGTGAGGCCCTGACACAGGTTGCCCAAAGAAATAGTAAATGCTCCATCCCTGGCAGTGCTCAAGGCCAGCTTGGACAGGCCCTTGGGTGACATGGCTTAGTGTGAGGTGTCCCTGCCCATGGCAGGGCGTTGAAACTACATGATCTTAATGTCCTTTCCAATCCGAACCATGCTGTGTTCTGGTGTTGTCAATGGGAAGGACGAGGAGAAAAAAAAAGAAAAATCATCCCACAAGGATGGGATACATACTGGTTATTGAGGTAATTTTGAAATACAGCTGCTGTTCCCAAGCAATATCAGTGTCCCCAGCTGCCTTTCAATCCAAAGCATAAACCAGCCTAGCCAGGCCCTGTGTACTCCTGGCACTTGTATTCCAGCAGAGCAGGTGAGCTGGAGTTCCTCCCTTGACTGGTCTGGCTGCAGAAAGCAGCAGTGCTTATGAGTGACCTGGTGCTTCAGAGCAGTTGGGCCTCATCGCCCACTAACTCAGCAAGGGATATGCATGCTCCTCCCCTGTCAAGGGAAGAAACAGAGGTTTCTGAAGAACTGGGAAGAGAATTTGGGGTTAGGACCCTCTTATGATATATGTTCCCTTGTTTTAAGAGACTGGTTGCTTTGTAAAAGGATGAAGGCAGCTCCATGGCTAGTTTGGATTCTGATTTAATTTTGAATTATTGAAAAAACCTCACTCCAATAAATTCAAACCTCGGGAAAACTTTTTCATGATTGATTGGTGCTATTTGTTTTATTTCAGTGCTGCTCTCCAGAATGTTCAGTTTTCATTGTACAACTAATCATTCTGCAAACTGTAGTAAGTCCCAAATTTCATTTCCACTGAGCAAGGGCTTTCCTTTTTTCTGTTCCTCATTTGGAAATAAAGGATTGTAGCCACCTGAAGTAACAATTTACATGTACACTCAGTGGTTAAAAGTACCAAAAACCAAAATGTTTTTAGTGGGAATTAGCACCAGACCCAACCAACCAAAATTAAATGCCACAGCAGTATGTCGTTCTACCAAGAAAAGGTGAGAAATAGACAAAGGGTGGAGAAAAAGGATGTGCTAGACAGACCAAAATGTCAAAATAAAGTACTAGTAGAGAACATGGAGCAGAGAGACAAACAGCAAAGAAGAAAATGTGAGAGGAGGAGAATCTTTAATGATGGCCCTAAGCATCTTATTTCCCCCCTCATTTTTCCCCAGTCAGTTAGTCATGTTTCTAAAATGGGAAACAGCATGTGTTTATCCTAAGGTGAGTATTGGATGCTGTGGTAGGACTGTAAAGACAATGGGAAGGAACAGGAAATAAAATGGCTGCTCTATGCTATGCTTCCCCTTTTTGGTATAGAAAGCAGCGTTACCTACAGTAAGAGATAAAGAAGGAGACATCAGTCTATCCTATCACCACCTATGATCCAACAGGAACTACAGGCAATGGATAGTCCTTCGATTAGTTTCATTGGAGTAGAACATAAACCAACCTGCTAATCCCTCTGTCCTAAGAGACATACACAGCCTTCCTGTCCTACTGAGAATACAGCAGCAGGCAGAGGAGGTGTAACATTCTGTGATGTCTTAGGCACAATGTCCATCTGTAGTACTCTTCATGGGTCCCTACCATGAATAATCACCTTCTCATTGGTACAGCAATAACACAATACTGCAAAATTGTACAGAGACACAAGTCATATCATAATCTTATCTTCTAAAAATTGTTTCTGCCTCCATTTCTGTAGGGTGAGATAATTACTTTGACAAACAGGACAGAGGGGGACTTGCTGGATAAACAAGGAGCATCTTAAATTGTAGGTTTGTTTGAAAAAAATACAAAGGTATTGCACAGGTAACGCAAATTCTACAGAAATTAAATAATTCCTGGTTCAAAGCCTTTATACTTACGTGACAGCTACTCATGAGACACAGGATTTCTTAAAAACCTTAATGTATTTCACTATGACCAACTGAAATGAAAGTAGGAATACATACAGTAATACTTCTTTATAAGTACTCATCCAATCAATCTGTATGTTAAAGGGGGATTAAAAAATACTAAATAGCAAAGTGACTGACCCAGAGTTACCAAAAAGTCTGTGGCGCAGTTATCAGCAGCTCTCAGCCAAGAATTGTGACTCACACAGAGTGGTGGAGAGAAAGACCAAAGCTGTGAAACAGAAGTAGAATATGATACAGTTACAACACACTGTATATGATTTAACTATGTTACTTAACCACACTCAGTATATTAAAGGCCCTATGCAGGACTGGTCCCCTCCGACTAACACATTAGCTATGTAAGATCAGTGATTTTGAAACCGTTTCCTTTGAAATCATCCAAACCCAATCAAATACTGACAAAGTAATAACCGTTGGACTGGCTGTCTTCAAGATGACCCTAGAGCTCAAAGTACTGTTGCTACCTAATACATTTTGCTTTTACTTAATTTTTAAGATGTCCATTCTCCTTCAAGCCAGGGCACTCAATAAAAGGTTATTTGAGGAGACTGAAAAGGGCAACACCCCAACTGTTATTCCTTCCTTCCTGTTCTACAGTAAGGAGCATGCTGATGATAATAGGAAATGAAAATTCTCTTTTGGTAGATACTCAATTGGAGAGCTTTACAGTAGACCAAAATGTGTGCAAATGTACTTCCCACTCTAACTCATTCAGAAATGCTCCCCATGTAATCATAATGAAGGGAAAAGAAGGTTTGCAATGCTTTTAGAGTGTAAAAAAATCGAGAATTTACACATTTTAATTGTTTTCATAATAAAAAGGAAATATGACAAATATTTTTGAAAGATGAGGATTCTTTCATGAGTTGAGAGACTTGTGCTACTGTCATTTCTGGGCATGACATGCAGCCACACAGTGACATCTAGTGTTCTGTAGCCACACAGGGAATAATGTTGGGAACTTGAAAAGGATAGTCCAAATGATTTCATAATGAGAAACACAGATTAGTTTTGTTTTTCAGAAATACAGTGATAGAATAATTACAGCTAATAGTTGACAACGAAATGACTGTTCTTTTTTGAGTAGCACTAGGGAAATTATTAGGATAAAGCAAAATGATAAGCAGAATCTAACTTGCATCAGTGGGAGATATAATCATCTTTAGAGCATACAGTATTTTGCACAGAATCACATCTTATACCAGCATTCAGAAGTTTGATTTGGTATACCATAAAAATTGAAAAAAAAAAGAAATGATAATGAAAAAGAGTGAACAACTAAATAAAATTATGTGTTGCTTTAGGGGCAAACATTCAGGCCCGCAATATGCACAGCAAATGCACAGTTAATTTCAGACACAGTTAGAAAAAACTATACAATACTGATCTCATATTGCTCTGTTGCTCACAGGATCACAATTCATTTTTTGCTGCCTCAGCACTTAAACTGTCCTGCAAGTCATTCTGGTGCACTGGAGCACACAGGAAAAATGAGGTGATCTTAATGCTGCTGTAAAATATCATGTGGATTGGCTGCATCTCAATAAAACCTTGTGAGGTTTAGGAAATCTTTGTGCTGTTGCAGAGCAAAGAGGACAGTATCTGATTGTTTTTTTTCTGTGCAGCATATAATCTCACTTTCAGGGTCAGATCCTGAATTTGTGTGTGGCCTGAACTGTTGTGCTTTTAAAGCGAAAGAAGACATCAGAAGAAAATCACTGACTATTTAGTGACTGTCAGGAAGACCAAAATTTTTCCAACAAGCCCAAAGGATGGCTTGAATAGAGAGAACAAGTCTTGGCCTTGAGGCTCTAGTTACCTGAGAGCTGTGACAAAATCTGGAGGCTTGCTGCAAACGAAATAAGAAGATTCTGCTTCTATTCTTTCCTCTCAGAGGCTCTGGCATTCATTAGACCCCTCTGTGACTTGATTCAGTTCAACAATCTGAAAGAAAATTATTCATTGCTTCCACCTTGATAATAAACTAAGACTGTTTGTGAAAATGTACAATGTGTGTGTATGGAATGGGTAGAAGGGAAGGAATCAGAAGCAGGCAGCCCAGAACAGGGTAAATAAATGGAAGGAGGAAGACATTCCCTTTTTGCTGTGCAGTCACTAAAAAATGAAATCTAACCAGATACACACGCTTGGACTTCAAGGGTTTTCCTTTAGCTTTCCATCTTCATTTTCTGTCTACTTGCTGCTACAAGGTTGTTTTTTCATCCCCTTCCCAAAGAAGGAAAGCATTCCACACTTTAAATTTGTGGCTCATACACTCATCCCTCTGACAAATGGGGGCACAGTGCATACAGTGCATGGGGCAGAGTCAGTCCTGTGTTTTGTATGTTTCTGTCACTAATATTTCTCCTGGCATGCTGGGCCATCTGCTGGGTTTTTCCCCTTGAAATATTTTATAAAGCCACTACTAGATCTCTCCAGCTGCCCAGCTATGTTATTTATTTAGATATGTAATATGTGCCTTCATAAAGATCCAAGCATTTATCCTAGTCCAAATGTACAAACATCGACATATGTTAATGATCATATCATGTACTGCAAAATGGCATGGCTAAGCATACAGAGATTATGGGTACACATGCACATATTCTTTCCTACAACAGAAAGAGCTGTGGTAACATGGTGCACAAGTTTCTACCCATATGCATACACTCTGAAAATCCAAAGAAGTATAAATGCAATTGCTCATTCAGTGAGCAGTTTCACACCAGTTTGTAAACAATCTACATGTATATTTTGCCCCAGATTAAGCAGGTATAGCATCAGATTAATCATTTTTGTCCATCCTGTTCTGCAAGTCATCTAGTGACATCTCATACTCAGTTTGTCCAAAAATGGATGGGAGTCTTCCTATTAACTCTGGTGGGCAACCTAATAAATACCAAGAGGTTTACTTGGAAATAAATGGGGAAAGCAATCTGATGACTATTTGACCAAATTAACTCCATGTCTGTTTTTGGTTTTAGCATTTTCTTGATGGGCTTGGGTAGAAAGGAAGTAGCAAGAATAAACAAGAATAAACAGAACTGGAACCTTGAGAGATATGCTCTTCACTAGAAGAGCTGAATAACCATTTCATCTTGGACTTAAAACCAACCATTTCTAACAGGTCAATATAGTTGTTTGGCTAGCACATCAAAATGCTTTTGCTTAAAACAAATGAAGATATGCTAGACTTTAACTGCCTAACAGAAATGACTGAGATTTAAACTGACACTGAATTCTTTTAGCTCTGCTTCTGTGGGATAAAAATATCTTTTACTTTCTGAGCCTTTTCTTTCACTTACTGGATCACGAAAAGAAGATACTGTAGATTTATGTGTTGTTTGTACTGGACTGCACAGCTGTTTTAGCTTTTCTGTCAGACCCCCAGGATCCTGTCTTTATAATGACTTTTTAAAATGCACAGTGGGTTTGCCTAAGCAAATTTAATTTGTATTACACTTTAGATCCAAAGGAATGCAAAGAAGGGGGGGAAAGACAGAAAGAAAGGCAGAAAGACAGAAAAAGACAGAAAGAGAGACAGAGAGACAGAAAGACAGACAGAAAAACAGAAAGACAGACAGACAGAAAGAAAGAATTAAAAAAACAGAACAAACACTCCCTGCCCCGCATGCAGCTCCACCTTTAGAAGAGAGGGGATTTTAAAAAAAACAGTATAAAAAATTCAGTATAGTCTGTGTAAGGAATAGGTTAAAAAAGATGATCCTGCCATGCAGGCTATTTAAATGCAAAACAGCAAGTACCCATTGCCCTTATCAACAGCAACAACAAAGTAAATTAAAAAAATACAGGTTGTTAAATAGCAAACTACAGGAGCTTTTACACATGAAAATAAATTTGGGGAAAGAAGGAAGAGAAATCAAGGTGGCAAAACAAACCCCAAAAAATCCAGATGATTTCAAAGTAATACAAGACAAAACCAGAAAGGCTTAGGTGCAGTGTAAAATAAAACTGGGAGATTTAAAGAAAAATAATTACATAGACAAGAAGTAAACTTGTGAAAGAATCCCAGAGACAGATGGAGCATCAGAAGCAAAATGCACATGAGAAGGGAATGACATGCAGTTAAGAGCGGTTTCTTGGTACCACCAAGCCACAAGATGACCAGTTGTGAGGTAAGCGTTCTTTAAACTGGAAAAAATAAGCTATGAAAATATGAGACCAAACCAGGTCTGGGAAAAAAAAATAACCAATTTAACTGTAATAAGTCATCAGCAGAATAATATATACACCTACCTGTGAAATAACTGAAGGATTAAGTGGTTAATAAACTCAGCTATTATGAGAAAAGGCTGGAATAAACAAAATTCCGCAGCTACCATTGAATAGGTGCTAGTTTATAACTAGGAGGATATGCTTGTGTATCAGGTAAATTCATTGATAAAGGAAGTGAAAAACCGTAATGTGATACAATAGTCTAGGTGAAACTTGAATTAAAAAAAAAACAGCAGGAAAGTCATATCTCCAGGCTTCTTTGGGAGAGTGACGAAATGTGATAAAGTGCAACTAGTGGGCACACCTGATTTGAGTTTTTCTGAAGTCTGTCTGTAGGCCAGGCAAAGCACATCATCCCGATCTAGGTTTAATTTGGACAGGGCAGGTTTCAGAATATTCTATTAGGTTTCAGTGACAAACAGATAATTATGAGAGAAAGGCACTGACCACTCTTGTTAGCAACAGAAGGGGAAAAAAAAAAAATCTAATTAACCTTTGAATTGGAGGATGTCATCTCCTCTAAGCATTCCTGCCCCAGATATGAAAGAAACCAACAAATCTGCCAGGATTCCTGCTCTGTCATTCTACTTTGGAAGCACAGGTATCAGGTAGGTCCCATCCTGCCCACATGTAACAGTCTGTGCTGAACACCAGATTTAGTTCACAATGCCCTAGCAAGTGCTTGGATTCAGATGGACAAGACTTTAGTGATGGAATGAGAGGGAGGTAAAAAAAAGGATTAAGAATGGGGAAAACAACAATTACTTTAATTCTACCCTACTTTGAATAATACCAAACATTTACTATTTTTTTTTTCCTGACAACTCATTTTTAAAGGATATTTATTACAAGGGCGGGAAGGAAGAATAAAGTTTATTTGAAAAATATGGACTCTTAATTCAGAGCTTGCTGAAGTCAGGGAAGGACTTCCAATGGCTTTAATGGGCTTTGGCTCAAGCTGTTTGAGTGTGGCAAAGAAAACAATATAAACTGAAGTGGGATTTATATCCCTACTATAAATAATGTATGTAATGTCAACTGCTGGAGACAGTACTTGTATCTATCTAATTTATCATTATTAAAGTGAGATTATGGCAGCTTTATGTGAGACAGAGGCAAATCCGGGTCATTAATAAAGAGAGTTCATTTACATTATCCGCTGTAACTCCCCAGGCGCTTTCATTCTTTATTTTTAAAACCTCGATCTTGCCCCCATGTGGCCCATGATAATATAGCACACGTGCGCAGTGTAAACTGGCCCGAAACCAGGCTGGGTATTTAAAATAAAGAGCATGTGTAATTGGGTATTGTTTCTCTTTTTTTCTTCAAATTTGAAATAAAAAATGTCAACTAGTAAAGGCACAATTTGCTGTTCAACCTATGTTGGCTACTAGTGCTTCCTAAAACTGCCAGCACCAAAGAAACAAACTTGGGAGATTTCTGCATGCTGTTTCCCTCTTATTTCCTCTCACTAAGGATATTTCCATAGGCAACAGGAGGCAGCTGATGAGTGAGGATGATAATGGCTACAGCTGAGTTCCATCATTCAGTTCCAGTAGGCATCTCTTATTATTTGGGAAAATGGGCTTTGTCTTGCAGAACTACCCCTAACTCTGCCCCAGGAGGTAGGCTTGGCTCAGCAGTTTTGCAGCCACACAGACATGTCACTACAGTCAAGTGTCACAATGGAATTTGAAACTAAACCAGCTTCAGATGTCTATACGGTCTTTAAGACAGAAAATACCCACTATGATGTGTTAGCAAAGGCTCATGTGTCACCACCAGCATCAGCATCATCAAAAAAGCTATGAGGGCTCTGGACGGCAATGAAATCCATGGCTACAGACCTTAAAGGCAATTCCTGAGAAAAGAATGCTCTCTCCCTCCAACAAAAGAAACTAGCACACAAGGTGCTTGCAGGTAACATGCCTGAAAAGAGGTGACTAACTCAAATGACGGCCCAACTATTTCAGAAAAAAATACCCTACTCCATCTATGGACATGGGGAAACAAAACCAAGCACATGTAATACATTAAATCCTTTAAACGCCTTTATTTTAAAGGCTTATCATATCAAATGATATACCACGCTTTGTGTCATCTGTACTATTTCAGTACTCTCTCTGCCTTCTCTGTGAAAAAATAATGGCTCTTAGAATAACCCTGCAGGTTTCATAAAGAGAGCTTCCAACCTGGTCCATTTCGTGCCCATAAAAAATGTTCCACAAGATCGTCAGGTTCTTTCTTACCACGAACCAGAGAACAAGCCATTAATTTTAAAAAGGTCATGTCATCAACTGTGGACACGTACACAGCCTGCCTTCAGTGCACTCTCCTTACAGACCCTCGCTGCATTATTTCCTAACAAAGAATCCTTCCTTCCTAACAACTGCTTACTAGTAATTTGACAAATTAATTACTCAGAAAGACTGCCAAACTACCACCCCTTATTTTATCAGTTAAATAGGCAAAGCAACAGTGCAAGCTCCTAAGCTTCCAGTTTGCCTTCTCTTCCCTCAAGATGTTAACCAAACTGGTTCATGCTCAGCAGCCATCCGATCCTTTTGCTCTCCTGAAACGACCAACACAAAGGAAATTAATGCCAACTGTGGAGGTAATTTTGTATTGACACTTTCCCAATAGAATCCAGACTTAGACCACCACTGTCTTTCACAGGGGACATCCACCCACCATCAGATGGTTGTAATTTTCCAACAGCAACTGTCCTGGGATGCATTCAGAATAATACCAAAAGCTGAAAAAGATTCTTTATTTCATGATCAGTTTTTTACACCACTGATTCTTCAAGGTGGTACTTTATTTTTAAGTCTACCAATATAAAACATCCTGTTTAAAATTTACTGCAGTACAAATATACACAATACATAAAATATAACCAACCTATTCAATATAAGGTGATTTTATTTTACAAATTATGTTAACCTGCTATACTTCCATCTACAGTATAATTAGTTAATATTTCCTTTCATCCCACCAGCCAAAAGGCTAATCCTCACAGCAGCTGTTACTACTCCAGTACAGAATGACTGTGAATTTAACCTCTCCTGGATATAGCCCAATAAATTCTGTTGTTTTTCTAAGCACTTTTGTGAATTTAAATGGACGTTAGCTTGCCATCCAAATTCAGGAACAGGTCTGAAGTGGCTTTTAGGCAAGTGGCCAAATAACTTCCCAATTCCCTTATAGGGTATAGCTCTCACCCTAGAGATCTACCAAGCAAGAACTGAAAAAAAAAACCCACCTTCTTCATTTCCTCAAAATTATTTTATTCATTTTCTAAGCACTATTTAAACAAATTATGCACAAAATCACATTAAAATAATATTAAGGGCTCGTTCACACTCTTAAATTCTCAGCGATTTCAACCTAATAGTACCAATACAAATATGAGCAGAATATGCCCTCCTGCAACCTTTCCGAGAGTGCAAAGGCCAGGATATTGAAAAGCTTGAACATAAAATTCAACCCAGCACATGTGATTGAATATGGAGTAAGGCAAAGGAAGACAGCAATACTCCCCAGGATAATGAAGATCTGTTATTAGAAACAAATATTTTTCACCTGAACGCTTAACTTGATGCTAATGAAGACCAACATACGTTATAAAACCTTCTTTTTCTCCAAGACTTCAGTCTCCATTTTCAAAAGTAACATAACTTACTTTTTGATTTGTCACAGCAATAAACTTCACCTTTTAACCAATTAGAAATCTGCAGAATTTAAGCAGATTACTTGTGTTTCCAAATCTCCTCTCCTGGAGATAAAATATATCCTGTTTGGATGGGAAGCCATCAGCCAGCTTGCATCCATGTGTGCCTTTAGGCATTGTAAAATCAGAAGCATTCAGGGCCCCTGTACAAAGACTTGCCTGCTGATAATAGGTTTTCTTTCTGTTTCACACACACCTAACAGTCTGTAAGACTGACAATCACAACAGAAGATGCAGGCCAGCCAGAGAAAATAAACTTCTGAGTAATAATGAACTTTCAATCCCTAAAACAGACTCATTTGTAAGAAAGCAGCTATAGTTGCAATGAAATAACATAGCCATTTCAACTGCGTAACCTCTCTTCACAGGCATTACATCTGGTCTGCTGTGCCCATTGGATATAAATGTACATTTTGGTTTTAGGCTTCAATACAATTATTTATAATATTATATACAGTTACTTGTATATATATATAGATATATATACACACATTTATACATTGCTACAGGGTGCCCAGAGAAGATATGGCTGCCCCATCCCTGGCAGTGCTCAAGGCCAGGTTGGACAGGGCTTGGAGCAACCTGCACAGGTGGGAGGTGTCCCTGCCTGTGGCAGGGGGGTGGAACTGGATGAGCTTTAAGGTCACTTCCCAACACAAACCAGGCTGTGACTACAATTTGCCCCCATTAATAAAAACATTAAATCTCCCTCTACCCGAGCAGACTAAACTTCCCACCTCCAGAGATAGGGACTGAGGGAGTGCATGATACAAACCCTCCCCAGGACATAAGTACTTCTGGGCATGACTACTGGTAGTGTCCTTCGGCGCTCCCTCATATTACAGGCCAGGGAGCAAATCCACCACCTGGCAACTAGACTGTCCTTTCAGTCACCATGCAAGTGCCAAATTAGCAGATACTCTAGAGCCACGTGTGGTTTTAAACTTGATACAATTTACCACAGTATTTCTCCATCTCAGGCAGGCAGCCATTGCCCTGCCAGCTGACCAACCAGAAGGACACCTTACCCAGCAGCTGCTAATAAAAATCATAGGATCAGCTAGGCTGGAAAAGACTTTGAGGATCATCAAGTCCCACCGTTCCTCAACACTGCCAAGGCCACTAAACCATGCCACTGAGGGCCTCGTCTAGACAGTTTGTAAACACTCCCAAGGATGGTGACTCCAGCACTGGGCAGCCTGTTCCAAAGCCTGAGCACTCTCTGAGGGAGAAACCGTTCCCAATATCCAGTCTAAACCTCCCCTGCTACAGCTTGAGGCCCTTTCCTCTTGCTCTATCACTTGTTAAATGGGAAAAGAGACAGATCACCTCCTCAAGCAAGGCTCCTGAAAAGCAGTTCTCCAGACTAACCACCCTCAGGTCCCTCAGCTTTTCCTCATCAGACTTACACTCCACACCTTTCGCCAGCTCCATTACTCCTCTAAAGAAATGAACCCACTTATCACCTCACACCCCTCCTAGTCCTGAGCACTTGCTGTTTTATAGCGGTTTAATTGCGCCGAGTGTACACACTGGCCTCAATTCCTCCTTTTCCCAAGAAGCAAGGGGACCAGCCAACCTCGAGCTCTGCTCCATCCCCTTCCCGGCTGAGGAAGCAGACAGCCCCCTCCGCTCCCCGCCCTGCTCCCACTATTGCTCTAACACAATCAATCCCCACCCTAACCTGTCCTCACCTCCTCCTCGGCTGCGATTTAACCACACAAACGCCCTGGAAGAAGTTTCTCGGTTTAAAAAAGCGCGGGGCGCGGAGGGTCCGCGCCTCTCTGCCCCTGAGGCGAGCTCCCCCCTGCGGCCTCGCCCTGACAGGGCGCTGAGGACAACGGCGCCTCCATTTCCCGGCGCGCCTCGGGGCGGCGGGAAGGGAGGGAAGGGAAGGAAGGGGCGTGCGTGTAAGATGGCGGCGCTCAGCGGCGGTGTCCCGGCGCGGCTGTCGCGGGCGGCGCGGGCTTTGTGGGGCTGCCGCCCGCGGC
>JAOEHX010008206.1:0-20705 GCA_025448015.1 Bolborhynchus lineola
GGAGCCGGGACCGAGGAGCAGGAGATAAGCTAGCCAATCACAGCGCGAGGTGACGGGAGCGGCGCGGGCGAGCCGCGGGAGGGAGGGGCACGGTGATGGCCGCGGGGGCTCCGGGGCGCCGAGCGTAGGAGGGACGGTCCTGGGGCGCCCCTAAGGGCTTTTCCTGGCGCGGAGTGGGCAGCGGCGCGGGTTGGGTCTGTGCCGCCTCCGCGACTGGAGACGGGCTTTTCTTTAGGGCACCCCAGTCGCTGGAGTAAGGAGAGGGCCAGGGTGAGATGAAGAAGCTGGTGAGTCCTCTGCTGCCTTCCTTGTGCAGAGTCGAGGGAGCTGATGGGTGAAGTAGTTCTCTTCAGGGCTGTAGGGGCTGCTCCAGGACACGCAGGCCTCGGGCTGTGTCGTGGTGGGCTGTGTGAACGCCGAAGTAACTAACCCACCGCAAGTTTACCAGTCTCTGAGTGAAACCCTGACTGGTGGTTTAGGAGGTCAGACCGAACTATTGCAAAGCTCTTTCCTGCCTAGGATCGACTTGGGAGAGGTGTATCTTGGCTCAGGTATCCCCGAGTAGTGAAGGACCTCAGAGGAAATGCTCTGGACAAGCTCCAGGCAGAGCTTAAGTCAACAGTATTTAAATTTGGGCATAAAGATTGGTGCATGAATGGCTGCTTTGCTGAGCCAATATCCCTGATAGCTGAAACTGTCAGTCTGTTAACTCTGCCCCTGTCTGTGTTTAAAAATCATCATATATTTGACTATGAATTTGAGTGTGGTTTGGAAATACATACTTCATCCAAAGACTGGGTAAACTAAACACTGTGTTTAGTTCAGGAGTAGGTATTACCAACATTATTAAAGTTTGGGTTTCCAGATGTCACACGGACAACACAAGAAGAAGGCTGCTCTGCAAACCACAAAGCATCTGGATTCGTGCACTATTATACAACTTGGTGAGAGAGTGGGAAGAGGAAAGCATCCAGAGCTTTCTGAGTTGCAGCAGTATTAAATGGTAGAATGAAACAGCCAAATGTGTTTTATCGCATACTGAAGAGATGGAAGAGTATGACCTTTGTTTTCTCCAGTGCAATTCAGAAGGAAGGGCTGTAGTGTTTCTTAGAATGTAACTTGAAACAATAAAACCAAAGTTAACATAATGGGAAGTTAACAGGTTTCAGCAGGTGAATTTGAGAGAATGGTCTCATCCTTTCTGATTTCCTACTATGGATAGTTGTTTTTCTGTGTAACAGTCACATTTTGGAGCTTCTGTCACAGATCTCATTGCAAATTTGATACGAACATAGTGTTCCTAACAAAAGCAAATTAGCTTCTCTGAAAGACAAGCATTTTTGTTCCCTCCAGGAGACTTGGGAGAGCTTCATAGCCTGGTTTTAGCCTATTTGTAGGCAGCAGTATGTGTCCAGTATACTCCATCTCTCTGGGTCACCTTTGGACAAGAGAGTTTTTGCAATGAGGTGTACAAACACTAGCTCAGGGGTAACAAGCATGGGCTGGGTGTGAGACTTTGTTCCTTTTCTTGCTGTGGCCGCTCCCTTATCTTGACAGCCACTAAAGCAGGTGTGGACTTGCCTAAGACACATACTTTCTTCACCTGGTTTCGGTACGCAGTGAGGCAGAGCCATCAGCTGAGATGAGATGGGCTGCATCCCCTCTCTCATGTTGCAGAATGGGGAGTACAGAAGAGACAGGTGTTGCTGGGAAGGACCTAATGATCAAAGCTACAAACACCCCTGTTTAGTATTTGGGTGCTTGTGCAAGTGGACTTGATTCAGTACAATTAGGAGTGCTGGTGGAGAAGAGACAGGTGCTGTTGAGCTTTTTCTGCATAAGGAGGGGAGGGCTTTTGCAGAACCTGTGAGAAATGAGCAAATGTTATCATGAAAAAGGAATTAGGTGAGCAAGTGAGTGAGAAATGTTCTAGGGGACCACATACTGCAGTTGTTTTTCTGCAGGATTATTTTTTTCCTGATTGCCATAGTTGGCTGATGGCATGTTCCTCTCATCTCCTCTCCATCTGAATAGGCTGGATTGAATTATACATACCAGTCTGTGCCATGGTGTGCAGATGGTCCACCAGCCTGCGCTCACAGGGCATGTGTGGGGCAGCACCCTCCACTCCCAGCCCACCTGCATACAGAGAAGTTTCCTCTACTTAATGCTTTCTAAAGAGAATGAACTGCTTCACTTGCCAGGCAGTGGATCTCACTGCTGTTACCTGTTTAGTTAGAGCCTGAACCTGCAGACTGGTTACTTCATCTGTCCTTAAACCCAACTGGCACAAACTCTTGAAGTGCAATGGTTTTAGTACTGGTTTAGTAAATGGGAAGAAAAAAACCATTAAGGGACCCCCTGGTTAACTTGTGCAGGACTGAGCGGTCTCACACCATGGCTGCAGTGCTCCCCTGCACATGGGACCTCATTGTGTTGCCAGGATGCAGCCTGGCCTTAGTGTGGGACCTCCTGTTTGAGGGGTATCAGGCCTCTTCTAGCACAGTGCAGGGGCAGGGAAGGCCAAGCTCACCCTCGGGCCGCAGTGACAGAAGACTCTGCAATATCCATGGAGACAGGTCTGTCATGGGGGTGCCATCCCAGGACACAGCTGCTGCCACAGGCCACACCAAGCACATGCCACAGAGCTCATGGAGTCATTCCTGCCAGCAGCTCTGATACGGGTGTGTGTGTGTGTGACACACAAGACACCCATGTACACAGGAAGCTGCAGCTTCTGCCTCTGGACTATGCAGTTGCAAAACAGGAGCAAAACAAACTCAGAACAGCATAATTCCAGTTTTAAGTTTTGTTTTAGGTTCCAAGTATACTATTCCTGTGAGCTGGCAGAGCAAACAGCCTTACTCAGCCAACTAAGTGAAGCAAAGGACTGGATAAAAAAATACATATAATGAGTCAAAAGGAAGAGTTAGCCATAATTAACAAGTCAAACAGACAGGGATTGCTGCACAGCAGGCTTGTATCAACATAGAGCTTACATCATGGACATGAATCAGTGGGTACTATTACTAACCATTCATAGGTTTGGGGATCACAGAGTAGAGTTGTGAAGTTTGGAGACAGCAGAAGGGCAAAATCAGGAAGGGTTGATTGCATAACCACGGGGACTGATAAGCATAGCAGAAAAAAAATTCTGCTGCAGTATCCCAAACGGAGAGAACAAGGGCCTTCTGCACTGGTAAAAGATAAGAACTCATCGCTGAGATGTGGCTGAGGGGAAGAATTTCCTTTGAGAAAAGAGAGAGTAGGCAACTGAGACAACATTGAGTATGAATGGTGCCGGCTACACAGTCTTGATGGAAGGTCTCAAGGTGGCTGTAATCAGAAATAAACCCAAGCCTTTGACTTTTATGTTTGCAATGCACAGACAGCATAAGCAGTGGCTCCTCTGTTGCATTCAGGGCAGTTAATAGCAGGCATGCTGCTCTGAGAGGAGTAGCCTGTGTTCTTCTAGTGCCTTTCTTCTTCACCTTCAGTGTCCCGGTGCAGGCTGAAGTGCTGAAAGTGTAATTGAAAAAGCTGCCATTTGGACAGTCCAGTGTGATGCTGTGAGGTGAGCACTGTTTCTGTTTCCTGTTTAGTGGTTACAGCAACCTAGCACTGAAAGTGCAAGAAGTATGCTGGGAAATTGCTCCAGGGAAGCAGTGAACCTTGATTTTTAGCTTGGGACTGAATGGCAGAAGCCTGCCTGAAGCATAGAAGAATTAACAGGAGTATGGAAAGCAATTTGGAAACCTCAAAGCTGTTGAAGAAGGTGGCTACCTATCTGGGTGCCCCATGAGTATTTGTCAAGCCCCTAGCTAAACTTCATGGAAAGCTGGAGAGGCCTTGGCATGGCTCATGAGAGGGAGCGATGTTTGGAAGGTTGGTTAGCTTGGTGTAGAAATCCTCAGCAGATCTTGATAAGTAGGTAAGCCATGAATGCCCACAGCCGATTGCTTCTTTCTGGAGGAGGCAAGGGGAGGCAGGTACATATTTTTAAATAATGGAGTTGATTGGTTTAAATTTAGCTAAGCTGAGAATTGTGTTTCTGCTCCAGGAGAGACCCTCCCTGTCCTTAACACTCACTTCCTGCTGTGCGTACTACAGTTCTAGGTTCACCACAGCTTCTGTTTCACTGGCTGAGAGAATAATACTGTTCTGGAAATAACCTCTAAAACTGTACAATGCTATTAAGACTGTTCAGACTATTTTCCCCTCTTTTTTTGCAATGAAGTCTTGACTGAACCTGTTTCTGGGTACTGATTTGGACCAGAATTTGTACACATGATGAACTTTGCTGTTCAGTGTGTTTACCTGGAGAAACCAGCCAGGCTTGCAAATGTTTTTATGGTGAATCGTGAAAGGGGTCAGGATGGGAGGTTTATGATTGGAGACACAAAAGGCCTGAGAGGATATACTAGAAGCTGAAAGATGCATGTGAATAATGGTATGATGAGCCACAAGAAAACAGAGATTGTAAGAGGGGCTGGGATGATATGTGTAGGATCAGGGTTTTCGCCAGCAGAACAGGGCATGGGAGGAAGTCCTGTGTGGTGAAGGGGACTAATGACAGACTGACTTAACCTGCTGTGGCTGTCACTCATTTTGATACATACAGCTAGCCAGAAGATTGATCCTTCAGTTAGGAGGGAAGTAAGTATCTGCATTTACTATATTTATTTATTAAGTTACAAGATAAGTATAAGGTTATGTTTCCAGTGGTGCGAGGGGATCGAGCAGCAGGATATTTCCTTGCTCATGGCTCCAGCCTTCTTTCAGCCGGTGCCAAAGAGCTATTTTTCTCCAAGTTTCAGTCAGGTCTGACTACCAGTATTGTCCTAGCTTTGTCTGGAGCCTTCTTTTCTATGCTTCATCTGGTTTACCTCCCGTCCCTTGTCCCCAGTTTCATTTTTGGTTCCTGTGATATGCTATTAACCACCTGTATGGCTTCAGCTTTCGTGTCCATTCTCCGTGGACATTCATTGTCACTCATGACTATTGCTGCTTAGCTTGGCAACTGGTGAAACAGGGCAGTAAGAGCTTCCTTTAAGTTCAGTTCGTTTCTGGCAATGCTTTGTGCATCTAAACACACCTCAGTCCTCCTTGACTCCCTAGTGCATTCATTACTAGCCCCTCTGTCTCAAACACATCAGGGATTTGACCTTGTGTGGTTGACCTGATGAGGCTCCTATTTAGTGACTCTCATTTGTCTCCCTGTCTCTAGCAGTGAAGAAAGTCCTGTGGCTGTAACCTATGACCCATGTCTCTGTCATTTCTGCCACCCATGTTGAGCGATATTGAGCCAATGAGCTCATTTTGTTTGTGAATTGCTTTCTTAGTTCATAAAATGAGAGTAGTGAGACCATTACCCTCCCCTCCCCAACAGGATGAAGTGAAAGACTGCATCTGTGCGGTATAAACTAAGCCCTAATTTACATGTAAATGCATGTGAAATCGCTGTAGCAGCACAGTTATACCAGTGAAGCCCTTCTTGTGTGTAGGCAGCTTATGTCAGCAGAATAGGGCTCTTTTTTTGAGCAGAACTTTTCCAAGCGCTATCAGCTGTATCAGCGAAAACATTGAATACCAATATAACTGCATCCTCATTAGGACACAGAGCCCCATGGTATTTCAATTCCTAACTTCTTTTTAGGTGCTTAAATACTTTTGAGGATGTGGAGCTACAACTTTGGACACTATGGAAGTGACCCCAAATCCTCCTCCTATCAGTACCCTGGCAAACAGGTTCAGAGCAGATGTGGTCTTGCTTTATCAATGGCTGCAGTGTGCTTTGAGAAACTCTGGGAAAGAGCACTGAGTCTGGCAGAGCACAGCCAGGCTGCTGTGGCTAGCTTCAAGGAGGACCACAGCTGCTGCTGCTTCTGACAACATTGTTGGTATTGCAGGAGACTGGACAAGTCCTTTTCAAATGTGTCTTCCCTTTAAAATGCATCTTTGTGGATAGTTTTGGTTTCATCCTTTACTGATGCTATTACAAAGGTGGTACATGAGAAGACAGCATACCACAGAAAAGAAGAGAAACGATGAGGACAGTACTCTAGCACCTGAGCAGTGACCAAACCTTAGCTTGGAGAAGGAAGGAAGGAGCAGTTTGTCTCCTTTCAGGTACCAATCACAGTTTTGCAGGTTCTCATTCTCCTGCCTCTCTCCTCTTCATAAGAACTGTATGAAGGAGACAAGTTGACAAAACACATGGCTAAAGGAGTTTGGTTTGTTCTAACGCTCAGCCTTCTACTTGCAGAGTGAGTCAGTTCAACTCACTGTAAATTATCCTATGGAAAATTAATTAGTTTTCCTTCAGGTCAGTGAACTGAACTGACCTGACCTGGTGGCTGGGGGAAGGTGGCCATAGATTAGATGTAAGGGGAAACTACCCCTTCTGTGCCGCATAATAACCTGCATTATAAGTCTGGTATTAGGGGTGATGGGAGCACAGAAAGAACCAGCTACCTGAAGCTCAGTCCAGAGAAGAAGGTCAGTACAGGAAAGTAGAAGGCTGCTGCCACTCCTCTTTGCAAAGTTATTATTTGAACAGAAGAGAGAGAGGCTTTGCCATAATGGGGTGAGGGAGAAATAGAACAAAATCTTCAGCTACCCATAACTAGGTAGTTAAAAACTTTCCCTTTGAAATCGCAGTAAGTAAAAGCCATTATTAACTTGAGGAAACAAAAGATGTTAGAGGCTGTGCCCTGCCATTGGGGAAAATCTACCCCAGGACCAGGAATGGGTACTTGGGCATGCATCAGAGAGACAGTGTGATGCCGTTGGCAGGACACATACCAGAAGTTTGAGTTGTCTTTCCCACTCACACAGTTCACACTGTGTGTGGTGATCAACATCAGCCAAACACGGCAGCAAAGCTGGCTCTGTGCTTGCCCCCTCGGTACGCTGGAGAGATGTCTGTGCCCTACTAGTTTAAGAGGCAACCATGGAAAATGTCACTATTCACAGGGAAAACACATTTACGGGGAGGATGCTGCAGCCCTGGGTAGCTGCTGTATCAGTCGTGGCCATAAGAGGGAAGTGTGTGCTCAGGCATTAGGCGTCTTTCTCGGATGGGAGCAACCCCCGCTGGGCTGGTGGTGGGCTCTGCAAGCAGCATGGACTCTGCCTGCGTCCCCCCTCCTGTGCAGGGCTAAAAGCAGGGCCTGTGCCTCCAGAGGCACCTGGGCTCAGCCACAGCCAGGCACGCAGGTAGGCAGTGATGATGGGGATGGGAAGAGAGGGGAGCGGGGCTGGGGGAAGGTGCCTGTCACTTCCCCGAGATGGAGGAGGGTGAGATGTGCAAGCGTGACTAGTCCTGCAAGAACTGGGGCTGCCTTGTCCAGGGATACAGGGCAGCAAGGTGAGCTTGAAACATTTATGAAGAGGAGAGTGGGTCCGAAAGGATATGGACAAGCATCCCTGCCAGCTGTCTAAAGGAGACCTTTCACCTGAAGCCCTTCTCAGCGCATTCCATAGGCCAAATGCAGCAGTAACAAGTGGTACTTGATTGTTAGCAACCCTGTCAGACTCAGGTGACTGTAACCATCATGTGGGTCAGGGCCATCCCTGACTGACTGCCTTTGCTCCATGTTTGTTAAAACTCACCACAGCACGAGGCAGAAAAGTCATTTGCACCATGCAGTGTGGGAACTTGAGGCTCCACTGGGTCTATGCCTGCTAGGTCCCATGGGCCCTGTTAGTTGGAGCTGTCATATATGTGTGGCTGAAGAGTTTCTACTTGCCACCTGGCCTGGCTGTGGTCAGGTCTGTGACCACCCTGGTAACACTAACCAAACCCTAATCACACCAGCACCTTTTGGAATTGCTGAGGGAACCTGATGTGACAGTGGTAGCTTGGGAGATTGTGTCTGGTCGTGTAAGTGGGTGCTGAGTTTCCTCTTTTGATACAAGGTGGTACCTGGTGTACAGCAGAGGAGTTAGGACTCAGCTCACGGCCCCTGTCTACTATGCTCCTGCTATGCTATAAAATCAGTCACTGCAGTTCCGGATTTCTGTTGCTGTACTGTCAGCAGGGAGCTGAGCCCTCTGGCAAGAGCCCACAGGGTGCTTTGAGGAGAAATGGAATTGAGATTGATTTCCTCTGGTTACCTATGAAGAAACATGAGCAGCAGGGCACAGTCAGGAGCACCCAATAACCTGACCACCAGCTTCCTGTGAGTTGACACTGTGGAGAGGCACAGTCACTCATTATAGATCTGCCTCTCAGGGATATTTTTTTCTCAGTGGCAGAAGCAGAGGACAATGAATGAGGCAGAGCTGAATTTATTCCTTGTTCATGCCACAGCATGGAAACAAAATGTATCCAGGAATAAACTGTACAAGAGCTGTAGGCAGGTGCTGTGGCAAGGCTGGGGGGACAGGGTGGGTGCATCTTTTGGTGGCCGGCTGAGCATGCATTGTCTTGTGCTTCTAAGGCATCTTATGCCTGCAGCAGAGGGACCCGCAGTTGTAGGAGCAGGGACTGTAAGCCTGGCTGGTTATCTAGAGGTACATTTGATATGAATGGTCGAGAGCTGAGGGAATGTGCATTGCTCAACACATGCATGTTATGTATCACGTATGGACGAGGGTGTTGCACAGCAGCGGATGTAGAGTGTGTGTGTGTGGCTGTGGGCAGGGGGTAGTTCTGTGTGGGATACACAGGCAGTGTCCACCCTGTGCTGTGTGCAGGGCAGATGTGCTGGGAATGTCTGCATGTAACAAGAGGTTACTTTGCAGTTAAATGAGGCGAAGAATTACCATGGCAACCACGCTCTCCTCTCCCTGCCAGATGCCAGGCTCCCAGGCAATAATGCTTCTGTCTTACTCTAAAAGCCTCAAACTCACTCTGCCTCTTTTGAGAATGGGTGAGGACCACATTGCCCTCTCTCTAGAATCGGAAAGTGGTGAAAGCTGGGATACGGGGTGGTTTTTGCAAACTCCATCTTTCAGCAGAATGGGGCCACTGTCTTGGTACCTCATACGCTGGTGGCTGCAAAGACAATGGATGTGGTTTGAATGACTATGATATATTTGGTTCTTGCTCCTGTGTCTACACAGTGTCCTCAGGAGCAGTGAAGGATGAGCCAGTTGACAGTTCTTAGGCATGTACAGAGAGCTGTCTAGTGGAGGGGCTCACACCCAAACTGCAAGAGAGGTGTTTAGAGAGCACCACAGTGAACAACTTCAACCATGGAATCACCAGAAGCTTGGAACTCAACAGCAACAGGTACTGCAAGACTCCAAGGGCAGACAGAAGGCAAATGTGCAAACCGTAACATAAAGTCTCCTTGCAGCTAGTGCATTCACACTTGTTAGTGTCCACATGGAGTATGTTTTCTGTTCTTGCTCGGCTGGATCAGAGCATGTCCTGTGCTGTAGCACCTGGCAAAAAAAGTACAGCTGTATCTTTCAGGTACCACAGGAGCTAAGGTGTATTCCTCAGAGACCTTACTCCTTTCATCTTCAGAGGACTTATTTCTTTCATCAGCTCTCTAGGTTTAGTGCTTAGTAGCCTCTGAGGCCATATAAATCATAGCTCTCCTGTGTTCTCAGTTAAAAGTTTAGGGAGATGATTGCTTTGTAGTCTGTGGGGAAAACTTGGAGGAGAAAAGGCTTTGTGGCCTTAAATATTTGTAAATGCTTGGCTTTGGGAGGAACAGTGATGAATCCTGTACAAGCCCATATGCAAAAGCTGGAAGGAACAAACCAAGTAGATGGTCATGCTGGTCCTATAGGTTGAAGTGCCAGAGGAGACCAGAATGGTGCTGCAGACCAGCAGGTAGGTCATCGTGTCACTTCTGCTCTACTGTAACTGCAGACGTGTAGAACACAACTCAAGGCAAAGATCCAGTGCTTTTCCCCACCAAACTGGCCATTGCAGCGTCTTCCCTTGAGTACTCATCTTTTCCCTTTAATGGTTTTTGTTTAAAGCACAGAAAAGCATGCTAGACACTGACAAACAGGTGTTGTCATCTTGCAGAGGGTTGGCAAAAGAACAAATAGGTGCACTTCAGTAGAGGTGAAGCAATCTCCACACAGCAGAGATTTGCTAATTTGCACAGTCATGGTAGTTAAGTTTTTCATAGTGAAACCCAATAATAGATCAGTCTGTGTGCTGTGAACTTCTCATCACGAAAATACATCATGGGAGACTTCTATTATCTATTCTTGGCTGAGCACTGACCTTGGCTATTACATCTCAGTTAAGCAAGTATGTGACTAGTGTTTCTCTCTTTCACACTTTTCTGTGTAGAAAATATTATTCAGTGAATGAAATCCTGAGTACTTGCATACTTAACTCTCCACATGGTACCCATGCTTTCTCAGAAGGCTCCATGTCACCTGTAAAACCAGCATTTCTTGTGTGAATTCCAAGGAAAGGAAGTATTAAACATCTGTGGAGCCAGGGATTGCAGCCTTCAGCACTGAGCAGCCTCTGCCGTTCCAGAACAGTGTGCAGTGATGCTTGCAGTTATGGGCAGGAGTGAGTAGGCCACAGGCATCAGAAAGAGTGTTCTATATCTTCACTTCTTTATGCTTGCTCACCAGGGATCCTTCTTTTATTTCATTTATCCTTTATCATTTTGTCCTACAGGAAGGGAAGAAATGCTAGTGGATTAGACAAGGACAGTAATAAGATTATACAGACTTGCCTTGTTGCCTAACACCCCTGCACAAGCCAGGAGATGTCTGCAAACTGTTTCCCTTTTCAGCCCAGGTAAGTGCTGAAGCATCAAAACAGTGTGCCAGACTCGGATCTGTCTTGGAGTACAGTCATAGCATTGGGCCAGGAAGGGCTTGGAGGAGATCATATCCCTGTGCTCATGTTTGACATCCAGCAGCAGCTCTCAATGGCAGGAGCAGCCACAGAAACAGTTGTTAGAGAGGGGTGCTCCTTCCTGCTGTTGTCAAGTGAGGGTAGGGTGTTAGTTCTCTCTGCCAGCTAATTACGTGTTACCCCCAGTCAGGATTCAGGCAACGTGTCAGCATCTGAGCTACAAAGGCAGAGGTGGTGGCAGGGAAAAGAGTTTTTTGTTACACTTGTTCTAGCATTGCTTAGAGACAAGAGAAAGAGTGAGGGTGAAAAAGGGATTGCAAACAAGGACAATGCTACCTCCTACAAACTGCCAGTCCCACAGAGAGAAAAGAGATGTCAGTGTGAAGAATAGAAGAAAGGTTTCCTACATGGTGGAACAAACGCCTTGCTTTAAAAGGATCTATAGCATGTTTTCAGCTGTCTGGGCTGAAAAGGGGCTTATTTGCACATAGCATTTGGCTAGGTTTAGAATGGCTTCAGATTATTTGCAGTAGTGCAGCTAAAATCTCCCCCCCCAACCCTGGCATCTGACAACCAGCAAATTGCAAAGTTAGGTTTCATCACAGCAATGAAAATAAGCTGACAGTCATTACAAGATTGGTGCTGTTCTCTGACAGTCTTTCCAGGTGCTAGCTATATTTCACCAAAGGTCAGACTAACATCTGACTTTAATCTTAGAGGAATGCGGTCTTAAAAGCCAAGGGGATATAGGCCTGTGTATATAGAAGTGTGCTGACTAGAGTGGCAGATAGCTCTACCTCAGCCACTCGGACAAGGCAAGATGATGCCTTAATTAATTGTCTCTGTTCTAGAAAAGATGGGACCTTCTATGCAACAAATGGGAGTGAGAGTGGTGTTACATCTTAGTGCTTGTCCCATATTTGGTGTGTATTCACTGCCTTTCCTCTGCCTGCCTTGCCTGTCAGCACGGACACTTTTTCTTTGTCCTTGGAAGAAACTATTTCCAAATGTTTTTTTCATTACCACTGCCTGCTAAGAATTTCTGGATGCTCCACTCAGGTTTCCTGTGTTCAGCTCTATTCCATGACTCCTAGCTCCACAATCTGAAGATCTGTCTGAGGAGCCATCCCCTTAAGAACCTGTGAGTCTTTCCAAAATTTGAATTCTGTCTGAAAACAAAGCTAATGCCAGAGCTTCAGCAACAACTGACACCTCTGCCTGGACTGATTGGTTTTAAGCAACAACAGCGCTTTGAAAGATGAGTCTCCTTTCCAGGTTGTATGCTCTCCGTTGGCTCCTCCATCATTTCAAAATCAATAGCTGTCTCTGATTGCCCCTCTCCCCTCCAGACCCTGCTCTTTGTTACCTCATTTTGGTTTTAATTTGCCGCAGCAAAATTGCAGTAATTTTCCCCTCATCCTAATTAAGAAACCTATCCATTAAGGGAAAAGAAAACAAAACCAAACCCTTCTCTGTTCTGCACTAAGGGCTTAGATAAGAAGAAATGATTGGTGATATGATCACCTCTAGAAAGCCAAGGCCTTTATTGATTTATTTGGCCTGCTTCAGTAAATACAGAATGAGTTTTAAATTCACCTAGAAGGAATGTAAAAGCAAAGGTAAAGTACTGACTTCCCAACATCAGAGAAGAAAGAGGCAGTATGTCTTCTAGGCTGACTTGTTTTTATTCTCTAAACATCATTTCAACTAGAATATTTGGAGAATGTTTTGTTGTATCTCATAGAATCATGAAATCATTTAGGTCAGAAAAGACCTATGAGATCATGGTGTCCAACCATAAACCTGACACAGCCATGTCCACCACCAAACTGTAAGTGCCAAATCCACACCTAAGGGTGAGTGCCGCCTTACCTTACTTCTATTTCAGTTTCCCTACAGTTTGGTATAAATTGGCCTTGCTTCTGCTCTTATGGGGGCAATGGCCCTGACCTATCTTTTGGAAGAGCTTTGAGATCGTGAAACAGGTAAGAAAAGCTGGATGACAAGGGACCTCCTTCAGCCCAGCCAGCAGCACTGCGCACTTCAAATAAGGAAGTAAGCACCGAGTGATGGTAAAGGAGAGCACAACCTCAGTGCTAAGATGTGTGAATACAGACACAAAAAGGGAAAGGTTATACAGGGAAGCTCAGAGGAGAGTCCACTACATATGGGGAAATGAATGTCAGAGACAGAATAGTCCCTACTGACTTGGGAAAATTGAGATGGGAAGTACCTCCAAAAGTTAAAACAGTTAAAACCTTCACTGCCTGGAGGAGTAAACTTTCCCTCTGCTCTGCAGAGGAAAAGCTACTGCAGGGTTTTCCAGACTTCATTCCCTCCTTCCTTGTCCCTCAGTGTAGTGGAAGTGGTAGGTATCTTCTGTGATGCCTATCTAAATACAAGCCCTAGCTGCAAATAAAAGTTGGATCTGGTTCCCTGCTGTACTCCAGACACTTATTTACCATTCTGGAGAGATAAGCATTTAGCTGATTAACCTGTTCAGAGTCTCTGTGCATAGTCAGCTCCTCCTAAAAGGGGTCAGACACTTAGAATAGCAGGAACTGGATGGGATTGATGCTCACTGGGTTAGAAGTACTCTCATATCCCAGACTGTTCCCCTCTTGACTGGAATGCCATGAGCAAAACCCCTTACAGCAGGACGTGCTACGGAAGTCCAGACAAGTCTGCATCAAGAACATAAAAGTGGGCTTTTGAGCCTGGCTTCCTAAGGGAATGAGGCTTATGTTCTTATGATTTGTGAATGTGTTAAACTGTCCTCACATTCCTGTCCAGTAACTTAGAAACCTGTTGGTCTATTTCAGTTATATTTGGGAAATGGCATAAATTTCACAGCTACTTAAGTTCCTGCAGGTTTGGTAGCCAGTTAGAGGAGAGGGACCCTGTAAATAACCTGATTTTGGAAAAGGGCACACTATGCATGTAGTAAACACCAGAGAGATCATGTAGGTAAAAGCACTTATAAATGCTCAGCTGGAAGAAAAGCTTCAGTGAGAGCTCGCAACTTTTCAGACACATTAATCTGTAGGGAACCATGGAACATTCATTCTGTGCCTCACAAAACTGCTGCTTTTGTTTTATTGTGATGTAGAGCGAAGGAAAAATAATTTTATTTAGGAGACACTGTAAAAAAAAAACCCACAGCCTAGGATCCAGTGGATTTATCTAGTGGATCTAGCGTGTTTAGGAACTAGGATCCAGTAGTCCATTTGTTGTTGGTATCCTGTTTGTAAAAGGACTAGCAGAGAGAGTGATGTGTGACCTGAAATAGGAAGAGGTGCTGAAGAGGGCTAGCAAGTAAAGTCAGGGGCCCAGGGCACGTGATCTAAGGGGAAATGTTGTGGGTCCTGGGGTCCTTCCATGTGGCACAGAGGAGACTAAGGGGGAGTGGGCCTAGCTGTAGACTTCAATTATTTGAAGGAAAGTTATAAAGACAGTGGAACCAAACACTTGGTAGTAATAGATGGTAAGAAAAAGGCAGAGGGAATGGGTAGGAGCTGTATTTTGGGAAACTTGGGCAGGACACAAGGGAAAATATCTTTTCAAGGCAAGTAGGGCAGCACTGGCACAGGCTACCAAAAGAAATGGTAGAGTCTCGGTCATGAAAAAATCATGTTTCATTATTGAGACTCCACAGCTACTCTTACATCTAAGCCCCATGTGGGTAGCCCACTGGCAACAACACTAATCCTAGGGGGAGGATGGACTAGACAGTTCCAGAGATCCCTTCAGACACCTTTTATGGTCCTTCAACTACAGATACTAGATGATGCAAGGAAACAGCTTGTATGAGCTAAGCTGTAACTTGCAGAGTGGCAACTGTTATCTCAACTTTACCAGAGCATATGTGAGCGTAGAGTTCAATTCTTTGTATAGAAAAAAGGTTTTATTAAGGTATTTGAGATTATAATTTGTGAAGTATAAGTAGCGGAACTTATTTTGTACTGTGCTGAGCTTGTGTCAGCCACATGTGCCTTTTTTATCAGATCTATAATGTGCTACAGGTTGTTTTCAGACAGCTTTGGTGATTTGGATTTAGAGAGGCATCAACAGGCTGTGGATGGCTGTCACTGTTTTTCTCTCAAAGTCTCTTCTTGCATAAAGATTATCCAAAAAAACCCAGGCCTTTTATATATGGGTCTTCTGAGGCCTGCAGCAGCTTATTTTTCTGGATCATTAATGTCTGCAGTCCATGTACTTACTTCCCTTTACTTCTTGAGGTAATGTGTTCAGACCCAGGCAAGTTTTATGATTTCATAAGAACTAAAGTATGCTTAGCGCACACTGGATTATAGCTCAATTAATTTTGCATCCCAATTAAGTGCAAGAGTGTCTTGTCACCGACAAGTCTCTTTTCCCTGTTAAATCTACCCTACGTTAGGTGTGATGCAGAGAATGAGAATGACTTACATGAACAGATGAAGACAGATCCAGGCTCTTGTCTGCACTCAAGATGCAAGCTGGATTCAACCTGGACCTGTAGCCATGGCAGTGAGATGCTGTGCTGCTGTTTGAGTATTCCCTATCTACTAGCTCAGCAGAGCATGCAGCATAAGTAGAGGAGCTTATGTGTACCTTACTACTATCTGTAAAAACATCTGATGTGAGGAAAAAAGGTCAACAAGTTCGTATAAAGGGAAAAATACCCACAATCAGAATCATTCCAGCAGCAGGCACAGTTCTAGGGACTGCTTTACCCGTAAGTTACTGCCTGGCTGGCATGAAGAGGGCATGGAGTACGTCTGGCTTTGGTACTAGCCAAGTAGGCTGGTTTGTAACAATGAAATTCTCCAGCACAGTATTGTCAAGGGGACTGAAAATTTTAAGTTTGTACAGGCAGTTTCCTCTTCTGATTCCAGCATTCATCCCACTGTGCTTTGATTTAATTGGAGATTTTATTTTCCCTTTACCTGTGATTACAAAAAAAACAGTAGTTGTTTAAACTCTGTTGGACAGTTAGCTTTAGCTACAGATCACATAATGAAGAGTACATGTAGTAAACAACATGCGTCATTTCCAGGTGGCCTGGAATTAAACATACGATTATCTTCCAGTAATTAATGCATTACATTAATTTTCTTGCAAAATTGGTCTAGATGACTTCTTTCCCCTCTCATCCTTTAGAGAAATCAAAAGCCACAGAGATTGTCTTACAAAGACAAGCATTTCTGGTACCTAGAGACAAGGGTCTGATGAGTGCTATGAAAAACCCTGTGGTGGCATCACAAACCTAAACAAATGAGGTACAATGTCACAGCCTGAAAGCTATTTAGGGTAGGTTTACAATTCCCAATCCTTCTGTCATAGAAGGAAAATAAGCAGTGTATTACTGGATGCAGTTTTATTCCCTGCCTTCTTCCCAGGGCTGTTGCTGCCTCTTCAAAATTAGGTTCTCAAGTCCAGTATGCAGAGCCCAGAGAAGTTCTGTGGTTTGCTCATTTGTTCTCTGCTCTTCTGTGGTCACAAAACCAATGCTCCTGCTCATCTGGCAGCTCAGGAAATCCTCCCTTCTGCAGGGTTGTTTCTCTTTGTACACAGATGATGACCTTTTTATTTCTGGATCATTTCATATTTGCCCATTTCCAGGTACTGGACTTTTCATTTTCTGTGTGTCTGATATGGAATTAGATAAGGACTCACTCACAATGGCATTAAATAATCTTGACTGCAAGTTGGCAAATTCTCAACTCAGTCACATTGAAACATAAGGCTTCAACGGGCTGGTTACTTCCCATGACCAATCACTAAATGTTTTCAGCATTTACTACAATTTCAAACTGCAGAGGATAAACAGTATGGCTTCTTGTCCTTGAATCACAGGAACAACTGAATCCTGGAATAAATGATTGCTTGTCTATTATATATTTGCAAGGAACCGAAGATAAAAGAAATAAGAACCATGGACTTAAGCTTCAGCCTGTGACATGAAGAAAGCAGCTCCAGTTCACGACTATCCAGTTCCATGACTATCTTCTATGAGCTGGAAGATTTTGCTTCCCTCTGAAGGGGGAGGAGCAGCCAGCCTGCCTTCTCACTGTCAGGAAAGCAGACATTCCTCTTCCCTTCCCCACTTTCAGGTGCCACTAAAGAAGCTTTGCTGTTTTCTGAGACTTAGTCAGTTTTCCTTTCTGGTCATGTTGTAACCTCTCTGCACTCTCCCAGGGCTCAGCTCTAAATACACCAGGCCTAGAACACAGAAAAGACATGTTTCTCGAATAGAACAAGATATTAAAACTTATATCTGATTACTTTAGACATTAAATTACTGAAGCTCTTTGCAGTGTTGCATAAGGAATTAATTGCACATATACACATTCACTTGCTATGAAATAAGTAGACCAGACACTTTCCCCATGAAGAAAATCTGTCACATCCATATTGAATAGGACTTGAATACTGCAGGCAACACCTCTCTGAACCTGCCCAACAAATCCTGAGCTGCCCTTAAGCTAGGTAGCCCTGCAGACACACACAGGGTTCCTCTATGAGAGCTGGCAGATGGCAGAGGCCGTATCCAAAAGAAGCCTAGAGGGAACAGCACAAAGGATGTGACAGCATTAGCAATACACTGAATAACTAACAGGGAGAGAAATAAAAGAAGAAAAAAAAAAATTCCCAAACTGATAGAGATCTTTAATTTAAAAACTGAGTAAGTTTATTCATTGGGAAAGTGCAACAAAGCACCCCAAGGATAGTGCATTCCATTCCAACAATTAAAATCACATTAAAAAGCAGATAGGAAGGTCTGAGCCTTAAAGAGAACTGGCACAAAAGCTGGTGCTTTTCTTTGTTTCTATGTATTTATCTTTGGGTGACAGAGATAGTCAATGATTAAATTTTTAGGTACTTTTCAACTTCATTTCTTCTAATGCAAGTCATTCTGTTCCTTAATGATGCTACCTTGGGACCGGAGGACCATAATCTACAGGTACTAAAGAGGGGACAGTTTTTAAAGAATGGGGGTATAGGGCTCAGTCACATACTCCATCTAGAAGCTACCAGCCATTCTAAGTAGATACTGCCCCCAGCTGTTGCTCTCTGAAATCTGAGATATGCAAAAAAAGTCATTCTACTCATTAAGAGCAGCTTCTGATGCAACTGAGGAGGTACAAGCAGGCAAGAGGAGAGCACAGGACAATAGCAGGCTTATAGAAGGTACTGCTTGAGGGAGCTGCTAGTTTCCAATCACTGAACCAATTTTTGTGGTAGAGGTTAGCCCTCTTGGAAATGCTGCAGGTAGGTCTCACACCCATAGCAGCCTGCTCTCACTCATACCTGCTACTGCACTTCAGCTGAGCAGCACAAGCCCAGTATGATTCTTTAATCCTTAGCAATTACGTATCTTTTCCTAGCACTTTCTGCCCAATGATTTCAAAATACTTCATAAGCATCACTGTACCAAGCTTAAAATTCTTTGACATACAGGTATTTTAAATGGACCAGAATACAGTAAACATCAAAAACAACAGAACAACAGAAGAGCTGATCTCCTGGGTCCCAGTCCTGAACTCATCCTTCTTTTACTTTTAAGTTCTTTTTCTCCTTTAACCTATTTCTTACAGCACAAATGACTTGATTTAGTGTGCAGAAGTTTATTAATCCCAATACTGACAAGTGACGCCTAGTATGAATACATTAGTTCCCAATTCCTTATGAAGATTGCCTGTCCAGTCCATGTCAGCATGACCTCCTGGTCTCAGCTGTCTGTGTCTGTGTTTGGTTTAAGTCTCTTGGTTCTGCTGTTCTCCTGATGGTGACCATCTTCAGAGGGTGCTTGGCCCTTTCCCTTTGTCCCAGATTCCTCTGGGAATTTTTGACCCTCAGCCAACACCTGCCGAATAGTCATATTAATGCGGGAAGACTGCAAGTACTTGGCACACACCTGCCAGTCCTCATCAGAGCTGTGCTCAATGACTGAGCCAACAGGAAGGTCTGAAGAAAGTCCTTGGTCCAGGCATGAAGGCAAAGCTGTCCCTTCAGGATTGGGGAGGACCCGCGGCACAGCATGGTACAGGAGGCGGCTGAAGCCAGACATCACCATGATATCTCCACTGTGCATGAACATTGCTGTTGGGGCCTCCTCCCGCTTCAGGCCCCCAAGCAAAAATATCGAGGACTGCCCAAAACTAGAGATAGTATGAGGACAGAGAAAGAAGACAAAACTAATTCAGATAGAGAACAGTTATATGTAAAGTAAGAAAAGATTAGCAGCTAAATGCTTGTACAAAACCAAGCCCAAAAAACCCCACCCCAAACAGGCAAACCAGATGGGTCTCCTAGTAACAACTTTAACAACTTTACAATGTGAACATGGAAAAGGGACTAAGAGGCCTGGCTCAAGGCAGTCAGTGTGAGCAGTTGCCCTGCCAGGTTTGAAGCTCTGCTAAGTTATTACATTGTTGCCTGCTAGTACCAAATTGATATCTTATTAGAACAGAACTGTGCCCCCTGCAAAGAGTTCTTCCACCACAGGTTGCCACATCCATGCTATTCAAGCAGTCTTCAGAGAAAAAATTATGACCTTGAGCTACAGCTTCCTACTATTGAAATCTTCCGAGGATGAATGTTATATATCCAATTAGCAAACTACATCATACTGACTTCCTAGAGCCATATACACCTATATAAAAAAGGAGACCAATCCTTCCACAACACTTGAGCACTTTCCTTGACTCACCTGAATGATAAAAGGGGACGAGAATGGTCTAGTTCAGACTCATCCACATGAATTCCCAGGGAGGAGTCAAAGTGATAGTAGTTCAAGATCCCTGCTTGGGCTTGGAAACCACGGAACCCACAGGCTGCAGCCACTTGTTCTGACAGGAACGCAAGGTCTGAGGGAAAAGGAGTGTGGTGATTTGCTGAGTACTTCTGGAGGAAGGAGAGTGGAAAAAAAGTAAACACAAACCACATCAAGAACATCGGACCACTACATACAATTGAAAACAAACACTGAATGAGAAGTCAGAAGTTTGGCTAATAGTCACAGAGGACATCATATTTATGACTATGACATAAGCAGAACCATAGCAAGTTTACCTCCTCAAGTAATTCTGGGCCCATGCTAAGACTGCTAGAGATAGAATTAATGGTGGAGTTACCATTATATCTTGATGGCAAACTTGAAGTCAGGAAGATTAGTACTTAAGGTTTGCACCAACATCCTGAGGATCTACTTGGTTACTGCCTAAAGCTGCCAACTGAAAGACACAACTGTATCTCATCAACAGAACTTTGAAGAAACAGAAATCAACTGCAAACGTCCTGTTTCTCTCTCCCATGAGTGACTCTGAGACAACTGGAAGGGAATAACTAAGTTTTTATCAAGGCACCCAATAATAGGCTGATGTGGTAAACAGAAGGCTGCAAGCAGATCTGGTTAAGTATCTGCAATATACTGATAAGACTGCATATTCACTCCACCATCCTCTTTCAGCCTCCATCTAACTCAGTTTTATGAAAAAGTTTATTTTGGCCAAGGGCCCCAAAATAGCTTTTACTTCATGAGGCTGTATTATACTGGTTCAAAGTCACATCAGCAGCAGATTCTTCCTGCTCTTGCTCACCCCTGTGAAGAGAAGTAGTTTCTCAGAAGTAGCTGTCTTCAAGCACTCAAGGTCATTCTCACCTTAAGTAGAATCATAGAATAGTTAGGGTTGGAAAGGACCTTAAGATCATCCAGTTCCAACCACCCTGCCATGGGCAGGGACACCTCACACTAAACCATGCCACCCAAGGCTATGTCCAGCCTGGCCCTGAACATCGCCAGCGATGGAGCATTCACAACTTCCCTGGGCAATCCATTCCAGTGCCTCACCACTCTTACAGTAAATAATTTCTTCCTCATATCCAATCTAAACTTCCCCTGTTTAAGTTTGAACCTGTTACCCTTTGTCCT